>JABUQX010022833.1:77500-80000 GCA_015478945.1 Trachelipus rathkii
ATGTCTAATAAAATATCTAATACAATAATATAAAACTTAAAGCATATTAGTATGCAGTTGAATACTAAGTTCATTATATATATATATATAGTCTTAGATATGCAAGTTAGTACCCTTCTATTTTTACCATTTTTTTTTTAGTGCTAAGTTGTTATATTATATAATTATATGATTTTATATATTAATATTATTAATATTTATATATTTAATATATATATATATATATATTAATGTTGATATAATAACTTAATATAGGCTTATAACAAGAGTATTTTATATCAATCGATATTATCGCTGTAGTCTTTATATAACTCTTTCGCTTAAATCCACTTATTTGGTATGACAAGCGGGAGTCTGAAAAAGGACAGCAACTAAGAAAGTACTTATTAAGCAATATTTCGTTGTAGTTGATTTGTTAGTGTTATGTCTTACTACTTAGTAGTACGTTTATATATATAGGTAGATTATACTATGAGCATTGCAAGTTCTTAATTTTATAGAATATTGAAATTATATATATTTATTATATATATATATAAGTATATTATATATAAATATAATTATATATTTATTAATTATATATATATATATTAATATATATAATATATATATATATATTATTATATATTAATATATATATATATTATATATATTAATATATATATATATATATAATATTTAATTAATATTAAAATATATCTCATAATGGCGGTATTTTGAGGGTAAGGTGAGGCATGAAGTAATAGCTCAACGCCTATACTTATGCTCTCTAGTGAGCCAAAATAAATAATTAAAAAGTCATCAATAAGATATTATAATATTATATATATATATATAATATATAATATATATATATATATTATATATAATATATTATATATATATATATATATTATATTATATATATATATAATATATATATTATTATTATATATATATATAATAATCTATAATTATATATATATATATAATATAATAATATATATATATTATTATATAATATATTAAATAATAATTAATATTGATTTTACATGATTGATTTTTACAATTAGGACTCTAATAGATTATAATGCTCTTTCGAGTGAAGATAATTTTTTACTTTTCTATTTTAGTTCGGTTATTCTGCTATATTATATTTTAATAATTACACGTATATAATATAGACAATTAAATTATATATGTAGTCTTCGGTCGAACAGATGGTGCGGAGACTGGTAAAGAAGAGAAGTCGCTGTATTTAACGTCAGAACTATCTCTATATATACATAAGCCTCTCTCTTCTCTGATTCTCATATTATATAAATATACTAGATAAACCGGCCTCTGTACCTCTTCGTGCAACAGAGTGGCCAATTAGTTTATTATGATTTCCATCACGACGTACCAAAATATTCTCAAATGTGAGTCGTTCATGTTTCCTTCGTATTAAGTTAGACACAAGGCGACTATACTCTTATGTGACAATGTGTGGGCAAGTAGACATAAACAGGCCGATTATTCGCGCAGCAGAAGTGATTTTTCTTATGTTCACACTGTTACAATCCTCCTTTTAATATGTGAATACGAAAATTGTGTTATTATATATATAGCTATAAAGAAAATTTAGTTACAGTCATAGCTAAAAAAGGAATACTATATTAACGTACTTATCATATTGGCCACAACATAATCAGTCTTGATATATATTTAAAACTACAAAATAGAGTGATTGATTACTTATTACTATAGAACTACACTTTCATACAGGTTTCGTCTTTTTGATACACCTAATTGTCAACATTTTGCACTAATTTACTCACTATGCTGACGCAATCATATATTTAGAATTTATTAACCTATCTATTTGTGTATGCTCTACGATTCATATAGAGGCGTCCTGTGTGCGAGAATAAATCAACAAAAGCTCAGTCTGTGTTATTTCCCATATGCGTGCAGCGCCATAGCCTTCACAGCCACAGTAAATTGGAACCTTCTGCGAAGAGGTATGCGCACGGTCTGCGTTTTAAATTAGTTTCGGTATTTTAAGAAGTTTAGATTATTAAAGTGTAGATATACAAAAGTTGTGCAAAGACTATTCATGCAGTTGAAATATTCGAATTATGACCTTAATGATGACAATCTTCTTCATTATGTCATTTTATTTCGTTTTTCTTAACTGATAGTATTAAAAAGTGTATAACGAATTGTCAGGTTGTATTATAAAGTTAAAATATAGTCTGACGCTTGTTAGTTTGGACAAATATACAATTAACTGGGAAATATACATTTATTGCGTTGGTATTAGTATTTCGAGGTGTCTTTAAGTTTAATACTTTGAAAGGAAACTAAATTTTTTTGGCTGATTAATAACTGGTTGGTTATATATCCAACTATGAAACTTCATAGATATATAAATACTGGAAAATCTGTATAACTTTAATACTGTAGTATGAGATATTTAATTCCTGCACCAGCATTGGTCCTTCCTCTTAAATACTATTCAAAACAGTTCTGTATATAC
>JABUQX010022834.1:0-15000 GCA_015478945.1 Trachelipus rathkii
AATTAATATATAATATTATAATAATATTAAAATAATAATAATAATAATATATTAATATTATATATAAATAATATTTAAATGATATATAAAATTATAATAAATAAATATTAAATATAATATAAAAATAAAATAAATAATATTAATAAATATAATAAATATAATATAATAATAATATAATTTAAAAAACATATAACAATCTCCGGAATTAAACAACATAATTCACTATAACATCATCATTGACATTAACCTTCCTAACTCACATAATACTAAACTAAATGAGAATCTATATTACTCAAGGTTAACCTTTAATTATTAAGAAAAACACTTGTAGTGGTACAAAGATAATATCCTCAAATTTGTCCATTCTATTTCGGTTAACACAGGTCTGTTAATTTAATTATATACATATATATATATTATAATATATTAATATATAATGTATATATATACTATATTATATATTATATAAATATTAATAACTTAATTTAATAATTTATAATAATAAGAAATGATAATAATATATATATATCAAGGTATATAGTTTATATATATATAGCAGGTATGAGGCACTTCTTTTAATAAGTTATAATATTAGATAAATAAGGTATAGTTGTGATGTCAATATTATTTATAGTTATTATAGTGAGCCTGTTTAGATAGGTATAGGAATATTAGTAAATTCGAGATAAATGAGGTTAGTATAATGGGTATATAGTGTTAGTTTTATAATGTGAGTTATTATAGCTAGTAAGTAGTGATGATATATTATAAGGATTAGTGTTAATGATATAATAAAGTAAAGTATTATAGAATTATGAAAGATACGAGTAATTGTAGTGTATAGTAAGTAGAGTAATAATATAGTACCTGTCTATTATATATAGATAAATTATAATATTAATATTTATATATGTAATATATATATATAGGTAATATATATATATATATATATTAGTATATCATAATTGAGAATTATAAGCTATAATTAGAATATGTATAATAGTAGTATATATATGTATATTAAATATTATGTTAATTATTATTCATTACTAGTTATAATATTAAGAAAATATAACTAATATTTATATATATTATATATATATTATTCCTATTATATATATATATATATATTATATATTAATTATATATATATCTATATTCATATATCTTCTATATATATATATCTACTACTTATATCTATATATAATTAATTAATTATTTTTTTTTATTGAAAATGATTTATAATCAATTTAAATGTATAATAAATTCTGTCTTCTAAACCTATATCTTATATAATATTATCTTATATTATTATTAATATATTACTCTATATTACTAGGGCCGCCTTACTATAGCTAAAACATATTCATATTTTGAAAACTATTAACTAACTTTTAAAACATCTCATATTTGGAAACTATTAACTAACAAATAAAATTTTTAAAAAACATATATGTCATAGTATTTTGAAGAATTGGTTCTAGCATTGTGAGGCTATATATTCATTATTATATACTATATTGTATAGTTTCTTCTTCTTTACCATTTTTTATATTACTTTATATAATAATACTTATATACTATCTTTAATATCTTATTTACTTATCTATTCTTTATTTATTCTTATATATATATTTCTTATATATTTATTTATTATTATCTTTACTTTTATTGAACTTTTTATATATATTTATTTTCTTATCTATCTTTTATATCTCACTTCTTCTAGTATCATTATCTTATTCTTATATTATATATATACTTTATCTTCTATGGATTTATACTTTTTTTTTCTTTTATTCTTCTTTTTTTATTTTTGATTTTTATTCTTCTTTCTATCATTCATTAATATTCTATACTTAATACTTGACCTGTTTTCTATTTATTGATTCGCGTCATAGTGGAGTATTTTATTATATTATTTTTCCTTCCTTTCATGCCCTTTGTCTTCTCTACTTATATAATTTCTTATCTTTATATCAATAATCTTATATATATATCTCTTATTAACTATTATCTACATTCTTTTTCCTATATATATATTCTTTCTCTTTTATTTTTTATATGTCATCTCTATTTCTTCTCTGCATCTCTTTCTTTTTCTTGTCTTCTTTCCTCTATTCTCTCTCTTTTCTTCTTCTCTTTTTATCTCTCTCTACGTCTATCTTCTTTATCATCTATCTATTCTCTTTCATCTCTCCGTATGCCAAGCTAACGCGATCCTCCCTTTCTTAGGAAGCTAACACCTTCATCTCCCGCGATCCCCGCCTCTGGCGCTCTCTCATTTCCTCCTCTTCCTCTCGGTCCCATCACGGACTTTTGTGTGTGCTTCTCCCTTCGCTTTCTCCTTTGGTCCTTTGTTTTCCTGTTGGTTCGACATGGCGTGGCCTCTTTTTCTTTTCTTATTGTATCTCTCTCTATCTCTTTCTTTCTCTTATATCTTCTTTTTTCTTTTTTTCTTATCTTTCCTCTATCTCTTCCTTAATTTCTTCGTCGCTGCCTGCGCAACGGGGTTTTGGCTCTTGTACTTCCCGGGCGGCCGCGCCTGCCCGTCTCCACCTTATCCCCATCTTTCTCATGTGTTCCGTTCGCTCTCAGCCGCGCTGTCCTGTGTACCTTGGTCAGGGCATTCTGCCTTTTACTATTCTATTTTGCGGGCCTGGGGTGCCATCCGCGTGTCATCGGGCCTTCTCTGTATGCCGGTTCCCCGTTTCTTCTGTGGTGGTATTTGGGGGCGTCGAGTGTTATTTGGCTCTGCGATCTTTCTTTGGGTTCCTGCGTCTGGATCCTACTTTTCCTCATGGCGCCTGTGGGGTTGCTGGGGGCGTGTTTTCTGTGTTCGAAACTGTCCCGCCGTGTGTGTTTTTTCTTTCTGTTCGCGGGTGCCTGTCTTTGCTTGGCGCTCCTGCTTGTGTTTCTCGGCGCTCTGTCCCTGGGGTCTTGGGGCCGCATTTTGTTTCCTTGGGGTCTTAGCGCCTGCGTTGCCTTCTTCCGGTTGGGTTCCTTATCGCGTACCCCCTCCTCTAGGGCATGCCTCGGTGTCGCTTTCCCCCTGCCCCGGCCCTTCTGCTCCATTTTGGTTGTTTTCCGCTCCCCTCTTTGTTCAAGCTTCCTTCCACTCTCGGCACTCGGCCGAGGTGTGTGGCGGTCCCCTTTGCTCTGTTAGGGTTCACTCCCTACTGCTGGTACGGTCTGGTGGGTGGCGGTAGGACACGACTTTTAGCGTCCTGTCACTATGCGACTATTCTTTTTCCGTTTCTTTTGCCTTTCTGATTTTCTATTCTTAATTAAAGAATACTGCATCATAGAACCTTGATGTGCAAATTCGATTTTCTTGAAAATTGGTTTCTTATCACTGAAAGTTTAAAGAAAAACTCTGTCGTCAATTTTTTGGATTCATATTATGTATATCAGTTATATATATTATATATCTTATATTTATTATTATATATATCTTATTATTTATTATATAATTATATATATATATATTTATACATACATACATTTCTGCCCTGGCACTTATAGAGGGGCCCAAGTCCAGAAGCAGGCAGTTGAGGGCGGTACAGGTCAGAATAGATAGTTTCAGAAAGGTGGTAGGGGAGCGTTTTTCGAGGGGGGGATCCAGAGGAGTGCTCTATTGTGTCGGGGTATGAATTAGTGCTAAATAGGGGATATAACGTTTGTCTAGTTTGAACTGAATTATAATTGGCATAAATTTGGGTGGTGGCCTGATCCGCTCCGGGCGAGGTTAATTTGGTCTTCTGGACAGTGATTCTTCGGTAGGGGAGATGTTTGGGGATGGGTGTTTAGTAGATGGTTATTGGGGGATTTTGTAGATATGTGTTATTTAATTGTGTTGGATGTGAGAGAGCCAAGACATATTTGGGGTGGGGAGGAATGTTGTTGTAGATGTAATTAAGTTTGGCTGGTGAGGGGGGGGGGATTTTAGTCTGTGTCGGGGGGGGGGGGGTTTGGAGAGTATTTGGTGCATGGATGGGTTGGATTTGAGTGTTTTTTTCTGGGAAATTCGTGTCTATCCATGTTCAAAAGTGAGGGTAGGGATGGGAAGAGATTGTGTGTTCGTTCATGTAAATGCTGGTGGGGGTTGTTTTCTAGTACATCCAGTGGATTTTCTTAGGGCAATGTTTTGGTTTAACCTTTCATTTATTTATGTTTGGATTGTGGAAAGTGCTGGGAACATGGGGGGAGGCCATATTTATATTATTCTGTGGAGTTGTTTGTAGATTGTGGTAGGGGTGTGTTTTCTGTCGCTGAAGTTGATGTTGGGAGAGAGTTGGAGGGTGTTTATTTCCGTTGGGTTGAGGAGTAATTTGTCGATGTGGGGGGAGAGTCATATGTGTGGTAAGTGAGTCTATATTTTTGGGGTTTTGATTTAGGAGGGGTTGTTGTTAATAGACCTTTGGGTGGAATGAGGATTTGGATGGCGGTCCAGTGGTTAGAAGGGGTATGGAAGGATTTAAAGGGGGAAGCTGTCATCCCTATTGGTGAGTAGAGTTTCTAATAATGGTAGGTATTTCTTTGGGTGTGCTGGTGGCTGTGTTTAAGTGGATTTGGGAAATGAGATGATGTGTCTGCCGTAAGTGATTAGTTTGGTGGATTGGTTGGTGGGGTGGGCCGATCTGCTGTAAAGAGATTGAAGAGGATGGAGAGAGAATGGCGCCCTGTGGTACGCGTTTTGTAGTTTAATGGAGTGTGAGAGGGTGTTTTTATTGAGGACTTTGGCATATCTATTGGTAAGGAAATTTTAAAGCCATTTATCATTGGTTTCTAGGGGGGATTGAAGAATTTTTTAGTATTAAGGATTTGTTGGGGGACAGTGTCAAGCTTTGTTAATGTCGATGTGTGTAGTAGGATCTGTGTGTGGGGATTGTTGAAGCCACATTATTATGTGTTTGTGTGAGGGAGGTGGGGCTGTGTTGTTGAATGGTTTCTTTAATCCATGTTGGAATTCTGGGAGGGTTATGTGTGGGGATATTTTTTTTTATTATTTAGTTTCAAAGCCGTTTGCTGATGGTGGAGAGAAGAGGATTGGGACGATATGAGGATGGGGATTGGGGTGCCTTTTTTAGGTTTTCAATTTTTGGGATAATGATGCTTGTTTCCCCGATTGGGGGTATATAATTAAGTTTTCCAGGATTTGTAAAGATTTCTGTGATGGAATTGCTTTTCCTCCTAGGTGTTTCAGGTGGAATTTGAGATTGAGTCTGGTTCTGTTGCTGGTGAATTTTTTCAGGGTTTTGATTGTCTTGATATCATGTTGGGTGTAAAAGGAGGTGGAGGGTTGTGATTGTGGTTGTTTTTTTGTTATTGTTTTTTTTGTTACTCTATTAATGAGGAGAGTAGGTTTAGGGAGATATTAGCGTATGTTTTGCCGAGGCTGTCTGCTTTGTTTGTTTTGAGGAGGGAGGGGTTTGTCGGGCAGATGGATTCGTGTGAGGGAGGGGGGTTGTTTTGTGAGTTGTTTATTTTTTTGATGACTTGCCCAGGTTTTCTTATTATATATGCGTGAGATGTTGTTTTGTAGGTATTCTGTAAATTTGTTAGTAGTGTTAAGTGGTTATGAGATTAGAGATTTGAGCGTTTAGGTTAGTTATTTGGTTAGTGATTAATGTGGTGTTTGGTCTGAGTTTTCGGAGGGAGTTTCTTTGTTTAATAGTTGACTGATTTCGGGGGATGGTTTAGGATTGTAGGATTTTCTGTGACTCTTAGGTAGAGGTTGGCTGATTTGATGATTGTGTTGTTTAAATGAATGATGGAGGTGTTTAATGTTGTTATGTCATGTATTGGTGTAGGGTTTATACTGGGCTTCATATGGTTAGTAAAGTTCTGGTCAGATTAAGCTTTTTTTTGTAGTTGGTAAATGTGGTGGTCTTTTTTTGGGGGGTTGGTGGGGGGAGGTCAGAGATATGAGGATAGGGAGATCTGATGATTGAAGGTCGGTGGTTGTGTCCCAGGTTAATCTGTGATGTAGGGAGGGGGAACAAATTTGACGTCTGGTGAGGTGGGGGATTGGTTGGCTTGGGGGGGGATTCTGGTGGGGAGTTTTTTTGGAGTTAAGGATATAGGATTCCATTCATTAAGGATGGTTGCCCCGGGGATCAGATGGGTAGTCCTCATACCAAGCAGTGTGGTGGGCATTTTAAGTACGCCTCCAGGATGAGATTTGGGGTATGTGCTAGTGTTTGATAGGGGGGGTGGTGAGTTGTTTGGGGGGGGTTTGGGGGTGGTCGGGTGGGAATATAAAGGTTGAAGATGTTGTAGGTGGTCTTGAGAATTCAGGGAGTATGGAACAAGAATTGGGATTTTTATTAAATGGGCGGGGAGTGGTTGTGGAAGTGTTTAAGTAGTTGTATTATGGGTATGGTATGCTGTTGTGGGTTATGTTAATAGGGAGTGGTGAGGGGGTTGGGAAGGGGAATATATGGCATCGTCCATAAAACGTGGGGAGTGGGGTGTTTTGGGCGAGGGATGCTTCTTGTATGCTATGTGGATATTGTGTTTTTTCAGGAAATGGTTAAGTTTATGGATTTGTTGGTTAAGCCATTAATATTGAATTGTAGTATGTTGATTGTTTGGGGATTAGGTTTGGTCGGAAAGGGGGGTTTTGGTTGGTGGTGTGGGGGCTACAGGTTGTACAAGTGTAGCCCTTATTGAATCTGGGGAGGGGTCGGAATGGTGAGCAGGACTGGTGTACCCATCCTAGGCATCTAATGCACTGGATGCTGTTTAGTCCGACTTGTTTTTGGCAGATAGGGCAGTAATATTTAGGGGTCCCGGGTTGCTCTCGACATCTCCCGAACGTAGGAGTAGTAGTCTCCCTACAATGAGAGTAAAGACAGACAGAAAAGGCAGATTTGAGATATAGACAGGTAAATAGTGGGAGGATGATAGTAAAGTAGTGTAAAAAATGACCTGTGGGCCCGGCCCAAGTCCGGTTCCTTGGCAGTAACCCTCCTGGTGGAGGGGGGGGAATTGTGTAATCTTGCAGTACCCCCCCCGGGGCAGAAATTCTTGATATCCTCTCCCGAGGTGGGCCCTGACGGTTGCCCTGCTTGTAAGGGTTACACATCACAACCTATATATATATATATATATTCGATCGATTTATTATATATATATATTTATATAATAGATTTTTATTATATAATATATTATATATATGTATATATATATATATTATATATCACTCCAGTGGGACAACCAAGTCTCACCGGAGTTGGGAAACTTTGGGAAAGAAATTCAATTTAAAGGCGAGCGAGCCCTGGTACACTTGGTTTGAAAGTCTTTAAGTCAAATGAAGTTGGAGAAATAGATGAAAGTTTTTTCAGCGGATTTACATGTAAGAATGAGCAATAGCAGTTAAATCTGTGTCTCGAGAATTAACATAGAAAGGATGAGATTGTGTAGAAAGATGAGTGGCATAAGCACTCTTCCTCAAAGGAGCAGGTATACGACTGGAGAGTTCAGAAAAACTGTGCCCATTGTAATAGCGATAGTATGAGGAAATGGATGAAATAGTTTCGTCGTGCAGAAAGAGATTGGAGAGAGAGTAAGTGGAAGGGAGAGTTGGTAAGACGAAAAGCTCTAGGTTCTGCATTCTTACAGCGAGCTGTGCGAGTGCTGCCACCCCAGATGTGTGAAGCGTACTCCATATAGGTGCGAACGACTCCTATAGAGAATAAGCAACTGGGTGGCGGGAAGAAGTTTCGAAGGCGCCTCAGAACACACCCCCTCTAAAAAGCTTGTTTACAAAGAGAAATAATGTCGTCTTTTGCAAGAAATTCACGAAAAAAAGAAACTCCAAGAATATTAAGGACAGATGAAGGCTTGAGTTGTGTGTCCTTAATATGTCCTTAATATTAGGAACAGATGAAGGCTTGAGTTGTGTGTTTTTGATGTTCTGTGGAAGATTATTTCGATTGGAAGGATGGAGCAACTGAGTTTTTGAGGCATTGAAAACAACATGTTTTTTTTTCTGTTCAATTAGAAATTCGAGAAAGATCTGAGGTTAGTTGCTCCAAGATCACACTTCTAGCATCAGTCAATTGCTGTTTTATGTGTGTAAGGGAGGGGGGTGTTTGAAATGATAACCATTGAAAGGTGGAGTCGTCAGCAGATATAGAAGTGGATATGTGATGAAGTAACAGAGAGAGAGAACGTCATCGATGAAAAGTAAAAACAGTTGGAGACAAGACAGAACCCTGAGGAATACCACTATTAAATAGTTTAAAGGAGGAAACTGTGGCGTGAAGCTCCTATAGAACGACCGGAAAGAAAATCAGAGAGAATACTACAGAGAGACAGACGATAGATTCCCAAAAAGGCAAGTTTAGAAATCAAAGAACTGCTCCACACTCTATCGAAGGTTTTCAATATGTCTAGCGACACAATAAAACATTCAGCCAAAATGACCGAAGAGCATATATACATATATATTATTATATATTATATATATATATATAATATATATATATATATATTATATATATTTATATATATATATATATATATTTAATATATTATATATCTATATTATATATATATATCTAATATATATATATATATATAATATATAAATATATATATATTATATATTATAATATATTATATATATAAATATATATATATATATATTATATATAATATATATATATATAATATATATATATATATATATATATATAATATATATATATATATATTATATATTATAAATATATATATAATATATTTATATATATATTATATATTATATATATATATATATTATATATATATTATATCTATATTATATTTATTATATATTAATATATATAAATATATTAATATATTATATATATATTATAGTATGAATAATCTTATATATATATATATTATCTATATAATATATATAATATATTCTATATATATATATTACATATTATATATATATATATATATATATATATATATATATATATATTATTATATATTATATTATATATATATATATATATTATATTATATATATCATATATAAAGAATAAAATTTCACAAGTCATTTTCTTATTAATAAATGATTACGTTTTGTGCTAAACTATTATTAGAAGATTTTAAGTTTAATAATAAGATCAATTCAAATTTTACCGTGAGCATTGCTTTAAATTACTTATATATATATATAGTGTTATATTATTATTATATAATATATTATATACTAATTATATATTATATATATATTATATATTTTTATCTTTTATTGTGTGAGGACAAGTTTTTTGCACTAAATAATCCTGTACACCTTCTCATAGTAGCTTTTGTACACGGCTATATACCTGTAACATAATCAAAAGGAGGGTTTCTGTATGTTAGATTTTATTGTTATTTTTTTTGTAAGAAAATATTTCAACACTTTCCGTGTGACTCATTGGTTGTGGAAAGGAGTCACCCTGAATGCTACCCGAGAATGCCTGGCACTCAAGGGAAGCGAGCAGTAAGATCTCAAGTCATAAGAAGAGAGGTCGTATTGAGTGTCGGCTTGTTAAAAGGCCGGAAAATTGTGTTTTGATTATAAAAATTATGGTGTTAACCTTCACCAATATTATTAATAACTGTGAACTGGCCATTGTGTTAACTTTTAAACATTGATACTATTATTTACTACCTGATTTAATTAGTCTTAGAAATAAAAATAAAAAGTAATTACCCTTTTCATTACACTGTATTAATATCTTCAAGGGTTTAATGCAATATAGATATATGGTATATAACCTTTCCCTAATAGAATGTAGACGTTGTATAAACTCATCATACATACCTCTGTGATTATTGAGAAGTGTTAAAATTAGTGAATAAATGATCGATTCTAGTGAATTTTGTTACACCACTGTAATAATTTTCAGTAAATATTAAAAAAAGGCACATATTATTGCAATTAGTAATAAACTACACTCAGCCGATTTTGCATATAAATGGATAAAGAGTGTTATACACAAAACAATATTTAATTAATATGAAGAAGGAATCATGGCAAGGAAAGAACTACTATAGCAATATGAGTGGAAGAAGACGTATTCACTTCTATAAAAAACCACAAGTAAAAAACCAATAAATATATACTACAATATCTTCAGCGACAACCTTAATGAATTTTTTAATATAATTCTTTATTTTGATATAAAAAGAAAATCAACGGTTTTAAACGGGATGTAGAGGACATGAGGATAACTCAAATATAAGTTCTAAATATGAGTTTGGAATCTAATTAACATGGATAAAATCAATATATAAATTCATCATATCGTGCAGTCTAACATTTATATTTAATATATAATACACTCACTCCCCACGTACAGTTATATACACTAGAGTGAGTAATGGAGTATAATAATGAAGACAGTTGATGTCAACGTACCCATGCATACAATATATCTAGAGCAGAATCGGAAACCAGTGAGTGAGTAGTGTGTGGTATCCAAGGAGTGTATGAAAGTGAAGTGACTAAATACCTAGTGATTAGTGTACAAATATATATTGAGTATAAACTTTCATCTTATATGTTTATTAATTCTGAGAGTGATTACTTTCATGATCTTTACTTGCTAATTCTTGGGAGTGGCTATATTTCATTTTCTTTATTTTATACTTTCGGACGATATTAATGTGAAGTGTTCAATATTTACTATAATCTTGAAAGTTTTAAATAGAAGACATGAGGCAACTGACGGAGGTTTAAATCCGGCCTCGAAATCTTAATCCCTTACCCAGCAGGGTGACCCCCTATACTTTGCAACCTAATCCTTGGTGAGAGCTGCGAGCCCGATCTCAGTTAAATCTAACCTTAGAGTATTCCCAACGTAACAGGCTTCGCAGACTGGCAACTGTGATATCTGGCCCAAGCTCGTAAGCCCCCCGGCACAGAACAGGACAACACTAAGCATGGGCACTACTTTCCCCATACCTCTACCTGTGTGTCCATTTGTTACTGCTCACGATTTCTAGCCATCACTGCTCCGAACGTTAACCATCCGCTTTTGCTCATTAGGTTGTTATAACTATCTAGGGCATTCACGCTCACCAATACACTTTTTTTCGTCTGTCCTCTCAACTGGTCAACTTCCCAACGCCAACTCACTTTCACTCCAACATTCGTTTATTCCAACCGCCAGACTCGATCTATTCCATTCTTTCTCATATTTCATATGGTTCGTTCTTGAATATCTATTCCCCAATCTGTCCTTCCTCATCATACAACGCCGTACTCATTCTTTGATCTATACATAAACAACTCCATAACACGTTCGTCCTTAACCAATCCCACTCTCTTAGTGAATCTACTTCGCGTGGCTACTCCTAACTTACTCACATCTGAAACAAGGACTTCATCCTTACGCATACTCTGAGTTCCTATCTTATTCCATCCAAGAGTCATCAGGTTTTAACTACTATAGGCCGACTCAGCCGCACGATTATTCTGCATCCCGGTAACAAAGTAGTTACACACTCTCAAGTGCGCGAGGACCACGACGGCCTGGAGCAATCCCGTAAGCTAGTCCTTTCTACACCATCAAATGTCCAGTTCGACAGTCAGATTTAATAATCGAACACATGCTCGGCTTTTGCCCGCCTTCGACCCAGTCACCTGAACCCAATTCCAACCATTAACAACTTTCACCAACCAAATCCCCGCCATGGCCCACTTTAAGCCATTTCTTTAATGCGCTTCTTTCTCTTCGCCCCCCCCCTTCTCCCTTTTTTTTTTTTCCCTTTTCATTCAGCATATAGCCTAATATTTCAAACCTTAAAACGTGTTGCTCTTTCAATTAGTCAGCATACCAGACACCCAGCAACGTATTGATTCATTGAAGTAGGCCAACTTACTCATGGCGAGTATTTTACTGCACTCTCGCCCACGCACCATTAACCCATTTTTAAGTCATTCCTTTTTCTTTAACACCCACTTCTGACGTTGTCCACCCATCAGCCACCCGCGGGGGGGGCCAGCCCGACACTGGCTACCTTATCGCCGCCTGGACTCACTGTCCGCTCGCCGCTCTGCAGGCCGCGCACGTGCCCCTGCCCGAACCCCAGGTGAGTTTGCTGCCCTACCTGGAATCCGCACGTGCGAGCATTATCGTTTGGACTTGGACATCAGCTGAACGACCGCTGACGTCACATTCATATCCTCGCCGCAAGGCGTCATACTAATTTGTTCTGTTGCTAAAGATGGTTGTCAAGTTTAAAAAAAATTCAAGCGAAACCAAATCATCAGAAAATTCCCACAGCACAACCTCCAAGCAAGATGATCAAATCCCCCGACGGAGTTCTAGACCAATAGTGGGTGTGTTTCTACCCCTTAGCCCCATCTTCTTCACTATGCGCACCTCGTGATATGCAGCTGGCCCAATAACTAGAAGGTCCTTTGTAGGTTCCAATACGCAGCATATTAATTCTTTCATTCGCAATATACCCGTTCATATATCATCAGTGTGATATAGTTAGAGGGCTCATGAGTAAACTTAACATTGACTCTGCCTCACTATACCAGTAATCACACTACTTCATGTATGTACCTTATAATTCCCCATCATATATATACCTCGAGGAAAAATCACTCCCTCTCACTCACTATTTACCTGATAGTGACGGGCAAACTTCAACCTATTAGAAACTTACAGTAAGCGAATGGAGAAACGGATTGTAGCTATAATACGTAATATGTATGATAAAAATAACTGATACTCCTACTGGGCAGATGCGTGATATGATATTATATACTCTGTGGGGCACTCACTCACTCACTACATAACTATATGATCAGCTTGTGTTGCGTAGCATTACTTGTACTTGTGTATTTACTATACTGCTATACCTTATATTGTATGCACATCATAAGTTCTACTATTTTGGGCGGTATAGGAAATATTAAATTTTTACAAAATACTAGTAGTATACAGAGTAAATAACCTTATTAATCGGGACAGTGGTTCTTTTTCAAGGAGGGAGCAGAATAATAAAAAATTTTAACTCACACACACACTGATGTCAGGAGACCTCTTCAAACTAACGTACATATTTATCTACAGTCATGTGATAAAAACGAGAATTGCACTATCTAACTCCTAGAGAGCGGACATACAAGTATCTACACAATCGGTCTGCCATAGAAAATATAATATCGATGGTGAGGAGTCATCTATCTCATAACATCCGAGGTAGCATCATGAAACAGTAAGAGGAAATCACAATGAGCAATCAGGAATTTCCCAAGCCTCACTACCGCATCTATCAAATGAACCATCTGAGTGATGTGGAGTGAGCACTCTCTTTGCTGTCTCGTACAAGTAGATGTCTGCTATATGTGAGTGGCCGTCCGGTAGTTGTATAGTCATAACTGCTTCTTCTCGTGTGTTGCACTACTCTCCTCGTGGTTGTGAGCTCACAACATTTTTAACTACTTGAGAGGAGATGACGCCAGACATCACATAACCGTGTCAGTATCACCAGTGTAGAAAGGTAATGTTCGTCTGCTATGGGTGTGAACAACATATACATAGCTTTTACCTTCTGTGTTGGTATCGCTTAGAACTGGAACACTCGTATACTCACTCTAAATAAGAAGTTATGGACAAACTGCGAATTGTCACACATTGAGGACCAACTGAATACAGTGAGTGTGTGACAATACTGGGTATCGGCACACACCCATGAATGTGACTCCTGTCCACGTCGGTTTGACACGTAAGAGTAGCGGGTCCTTGTCTTCCCCCGTGCCATCTGCCATCGCCCTTATTGACAAAGAGAGAGAGAGTGCCTGACGCATGGCCCAACCATCATGGCATTGACAAGAAGTGGGGCTTTCTCCGTAAGATTCCTTTATTGAAGACCCTCTTCCCCCCAGCGTGAAACACTCTTTGATCTGACGACAGATTGTCCTGTTTCGGCCAAGATGAGATATAGTGAAGTCTCATTCACCTAGCCTTTTCATATGTGTCTACTATTATACTACACTGTGACATGCATGACATGAATTTATATAATTATATAACAATAATTAGGCATAAAACACTACTGTCGTGCTTGAATAAGAAATTCGAACCTGTACTTAGAGAGACCATTAAATACACTTAGCTGGCCTAGCACGGTTTTGTATTCCCTTCTTTATTATATTCTTATATAATTGCAACTACGCTTACTGAGAACTTATGTGCAATGAAAGTCGTATGTTCCCTCCTCAGGTTGATCGAACTAATGCTCTACTTTGCTATCACATAACTTGGAGGAGTAAACGAAAAGGCGGGTGGAGGGGATTAAACAGTGAGCATGTGCACTCCATACTTGTTGTTAAATATAAAGTAATGATTAAAATGTATGTATATAATTGAGATAAATTTGATAATTATTGAGAAGGGGTAGGAAAATATCCCTTTCTGGTTTCACATTTATTCAATCCTACTCCGTTTACCACCTTTTTCTATCCATTTTTTATCCTTTTTTATCTTTTTAGTGCATAATATTCAAAATGTACCTAATTTGACTGGGACAATCTTTCGTACCTACACACTTGCGCACGCATTTCTTCCACTCTGAACATATTAACGAACAAAATTAAATACAAACATATGAACTCACGCTCATATTTACGTACATCAAATACACACACAAGCATTTTTAAACACTCACATACTTACACAAAACTTTAATTTTGAATATTAAAATTAAAGGGATCGAAAAAATTGATAAGAAAGTGTCTACGTTGAATCTACAGATAAAGGAACATATTGAATTTCGACTTTCACTCCTCTAAACTACAAATTGCTACCATATAAGACTTAGTTTCAGCCAGAGCTTTAAGATATCGTTGATGGACCTTTTTGTATATAGAAACTAAATGAATAACGTATGATCTATAAACAGTAATCTCTTCCAACAGTATATTATAGAGAAAACTAAAAAGAACACTTTAAATAATTTATTTACCAATACCATGAATAAAAACGA
>JABUQX010022834.1:35000-84816 GCA_015478945.1 Trachelipus rathkii
ATTTATATTTAATATATTAAGAATTTAATTTGTCGCGTAAGCGATATTTGAATAAATAAAATTATCAATAAAATTATCAATAAAATTATCAATAAATAAATAAAATAATTAAATAAATAAATAAATAAAATAAATAAATAAAATTATCAATAAAATTATCAATAAAATTATCAATAAAATTATCAATAAATAAATAAAATAATTAAATAAATAAATAAATAAAATAAATAAATAAAATTATCAATAAAATTATCAATAAAATTATCAATAAAATTATCAATAAAAAAATAAAATTATATTTGAATAAATAAAATTATCAATAAAATTATCAAGCAAAATATATTTTTAAAAACACGAAAATAATTTTATTTGATCAAATATCGCTTCATCGCTTAATTAACGGAAAATGTATTTTACACCATCTCCCGAGAAGTAAAAATTAACGTTATTTCGTGCCCGATCGAAGCGTAAGAGGGTATCCTTTAGATTTTTTTACATTAAAAATCTTACGTTTCAATCGGGGAACGAAACAACGTTACTTTTTACTTCTTGGGAGATGATGCAAAATAAACCTTTCGTTCCTTAAGCGAGTTTTTTTGCGAGAGAAAATAAATTACGGAATCTAAGTCTATAAAGAATTGATATTCAGTTATTCACATATCATATAATTGTTTTCTTTATTTGTTAATAATTTTTCTTAGACTTAATAAATAATTATAATCATACGAAACGATAGTCTCACTTTTTGATTATATATGTGTGTGTGCGTGTATTATTTCGAAAGACGAAATAAACCGTTAATAAAATGTTAAATACTTATGTTTAAAATAATTTATAAGTTATAAGTTTGTCTCCTCATGAACTATGTTTTCTATTATAATGTATTTTTAATGGGTGACTAAATGAAAAAAAAATAATATCGAAAATTAAATTATTTTTGGGTCGAAGAAAAATAATTCGAGTTCGGTTTCCTTTCAGTGGACTGAGCAAAATAAAAATTTTCGTTCCTTAAGGGAATTTTTTTTCAAAGGGAACTAAAAAAAGTTAATTACGGAACCTAGGACTTTGCGTAGCCCGGTAAAGTAAAGCCGTAAGCCGGGGAACGAAACAACGTTACTTTTTACTTCTCGGGAGATGATGCAAATAAAACCTTTCGTTCCTTAAGCGAGTTTTTTTCAAGGGAAAAAAAATACGGAATCTAAGTCTAAATAATTGATATTCAGTTATTCACGTATCATCTTATATTCACACTATACAGTTATATTTACTTGTATTTGTTTTGTTTATCAAATTGAGTGTTATCTTTAGAGAGGAATCTTGTATAATCTATACTAGGTATTAATTTCTGCAGACACTCGATTTGAACGATGAGTCTTCTTACTCTCTCACCTGGTTCATATGATTCATATAACGTGTTGTTGTGCGTGTTACTTTTATTTCGAAAAACGAAATAAACCGTTTAATTAAAAATCTTTAGGTACTTAGCAGCGTTAGATAGATAATTATTGTTATTTATTAACACAGTTTAAAACACGAAAATATTTTTAATTTAATCAAACTATGGCTTACATGCGCTTTAAGAGATAACGGATTAACGTAGTGGAGTATATATGCTCGTGCAGAAAATTATCACGAAGCAGAGTTGGTACTAATGTTTCGTATAATATGAAGTTAAGAATCATCATAGTTTCTTGTATAATGCGTATCAGTGATTGATGTACGTGTTTTCACTTCATGTAATTCTTGTATAATGCTTGACTTTGAGACTTAATACTAGTATTAGACTTATGTGTGATGAATGACTGATGGTGGTGGTAGCTGAAGTACGTGAGTGGGTGCGGCATCCTCGTGTTGTATTTGACTTTATGTATAGCGACGTGCTCCGTGAGCTGTGTCGGTGTGACGTCTCAAATATTGATCTCGGAAAGACGAAATAAACCGTGCTAATAACCTCTCAACGAGAAAAGATGAATCATATAATCGAGATTAGTATAGTATTAAGACGGATAATATAATCATGACGGAATCAAAGTATTTAATTTTTAAAACAAACTGTACATGGAGAAAATATATTTAAGTAATATTAAAGTCAAAAGTAAAACATAAAGAAACTTATTCTTAAGAAATATTATTTACGCATATCAATTTGGGTTAAATTAAATTAAAATAGCATCAAAAGCTTATATTTTCAAGGCTTAGAGTTGTGATATACTGCGATAAAATTTATGATTTCATTAATATTTTCGCAATACCACTCTTCCGGAAGTTAAAAATACGCTAAAGGTATTTTTCGTGTGGCCCATCGAATACGCACGAATGATTAGCGGCTTCCTTTCGATTAGTTATTTTATCGTATATTATTGATATTATATATATAATCATGTAAACCTTTAAATATAATATTCTCTTAGAGATTCTTTTCTACGTGCTAGTTTCTTAGCTTCTTATATTATGAATAATAGAATTGAGAGGGTAATAATAATATTTAGCTTAAATAGAATACAGAGTTAAAAAGTTTACTATTTTAATGAATAAAATAATACTTTCTTAGCACTTTCGACTATAGGGAACGACACGAGATAAACGAGTGTACGTGTTTTATAAACTATATATGGAAAATATGAAATATAAAAAATCGCTTTATAGACGACGAATAGTTTTTACTTATGTCATCAGTTCATCAGACGCAGCTACACAAGAAGACGTATCGATTTCAGCTTGTCCTGCATTTGAAGCGTAAAGGGAGAACCTTAGAAGATCTTCTTTATTACTGTTTATTATTTTCCTTTAGAGAGTGATACTAATGTCTGGCACATACCAACATATAGTCATACATAATAAGTAAGCCTTCTACTTACTCTGTAGGAAAATTATTATATGCGTCAGTACGCCTGAAAATAAAAACACATAATAATTAAATATCTAGCTGGTTTGCTAATATTTCCTTAATAAAAGGGAAATATAACTATCATATTTATAAAATTACAACATCTCTGGTGAGTTTTAGGTGGATTACGTCGTGGTATATTAGGTAGTAATTCCCATACTGTATTTTAATATTAATATATATTTAAAAATTTATATTTAATAATATTATGATAAGGATGTTATGTATAATGAATATTTTATTCTTAATTCACTGTATATATACATACTCAAGTAGTCTAACAAGATTAGAAAGTTTTTTACATACGAGAGAGTATACTAACTTTCACACACATATTGACTGCCGTTTTATTTGCTCCAGCTCTGGCACAATCAAAATAAGAAAAAATCGTCGGTACTCATTAGCGAGGATAAGGCTAGGAAGATATATATGTCTTTTCACATCTTATACGCTCTCATTATTCTCGCGCGCAAGGTGAGAACACAGTTTAAAGAGATTTGTAATAGGTTATTACCCCCAATTGAGCGTGAGGAAGAGCGACTAGGTTTATATTTTGGTAACGTTTATACGTTCATTGTATTTAAAGCTCGAACTTTGACCACTGTGTATACTGCTGCCTACTAATTAACGTTTCTTAATTTCATGTGACTAACTCTCACTTTAACTATATGTTCTGAAATTGTAATAATTATTAGTTACTCATATGATTATTTAAAATAATATATTGTGAATTCTGATAAATATAGTTAAAATATAATATATAATAATTAATATATAAATTATATAAATTGGAAAATTAAATAAAATATAAAACTTTAACGAAAGATGAATTAATCCTCTAACTCATATTATAACTTTACCAGATAATCTCAAGATATGTCTTTAGTCTGTGTAGTGGTAATTGATAGCTTTTATGCTTATATATAACGTTACGGTGCTGTCTCTTTTATAATACTCAAGTCTATACATTATTCATACATAGTGATTATCTTTGATATACAGCACTCTTCGAGATCGGAACACGAAATCTATATTCGTCTCTTTTTCACTCCTTGCGGATGGTGCAGATATCATTACAGTTATATATCCTTTGTACTATCTAATATAATATATATCATCTATATATATTAGTATAAGAATTATTAATGGTTAATATATATATAGTTCGATGAAGTGATATTATATGATATATCCGTCATACAACGATATCTCGGGTAGAGAGCTAGAGTTCATCATCTCACATTAATATAGCAAAGTTATAACATATACTTATATACGCAACTGTGTCTACTGAGTGACGTAGGTCTTTATAACATCACCTATAATGTTTAGGTCCTTATCATTACGTGTGTTACGTAACTCAGCTAGATGAAGCTCATTTTATATATATCTATATATTAATATGAAGGTTTTAAAAATAAAACAAATATAACTATATTTATTATTATCAATTTTATTATTTAAAATTTCTATACAACTTATAAGGCAAGTTAAAATTTTTTTTGTGAATTATTTTCTTTGAGATTTTTAGATTTTTGCACTTAACACTTAGACCTTCGCCTTATATCATTTTCTCACGATAAACTAGTGATATAGTGACGCTCACATACTAATTATTACTAGGTGTTGAAACGATAGTTAATTATTACTTCTACACATATAACGGATGTAGTGGCGAGTAGTCTATGAGATTTGTATCGATTTTCTTGCTCTCATTTCTAGTTTCCTCTTGAAACGTAAATTTATCGCGAAAGTCTCCTACACCAACATCATTATTTATATTCATATCCACATTTAACACGAGCGTGGCAAATATCACAATTGATCTGACACTTCATATATATATAATTATAAACGATGATTATAATCTTCATATGTCACTTGACTTCAGTAAACAGTTCATTTGAATATAATCAAAAACGCTGTTATATTTACTATAGAGTCATATAACATTTGGGATATTAGCCGACGATGTCTTTGAGGATTATTATGGATATTGCAGTAAATAAAGGACGTGTTGTGCAAATTATGCACAATAATAGTATCGCTCTCTCAAGTCTGTAAGAGGTAAGCGTGGACAGAATAATTATTTCACACAAGTATATGTAATGAGCTAAGCGTCAAATTCCGAAAAATAATTTCTGAATACTTAATACATTTAATCACCTGATTATTAATTTTCTTTAATTAGAATTTATTAGGATTTATTGACAACTTAGACCTATGTGACTTATAAATCAGTTCCTATAGTCCATAACGTTCAACTTATATATATAAATTAGAAGGTTGTGAAGACGATAGTTTTATACTTAAAAGTGTCGACTGCTGTAAGCTAATACTGATTAGGTATATTCGTGATTTTATATTTTCAGTAGTTTTCACCTTTCTGAATATAAATACGTCACTTATAATAATATCAGTGGCGACATATAATGCTATATATACGTGGATAATCTAGTAACAAAGTGAGCAGCTGAAACTGACTTGTCAATGAACCTATAATATTGCCTCTGTAATCGCTTAAGTACCTCCTTGCCATCCCTTCTAAATCTCAATTGAGGCACACATGCATTAGCTACGCTGCATAGCTCATTAGACAGGAAATTTATACATATATATATATTAGTTTTGGAACGCGTGCTCACAACGGCTTACGTAGCTGGTGATCTGGAGATACTTAGTGATAATTTCGACATACTGATAGTTGATAAATTTTTGTGAGATACTATTAAAAATATTCTATTATGAGGCATTTTTAGAATGTATTTTTTGCTCATCTTTAGTACTTCTTTTGCTCTCTCTTTTTTTTATATTTGATAGTTGATCTCGTGATTATCAATCTAACTACTTATTTTTTTTTTCGTATTTTTTGTAATCTGTATTATTATTTATTTTTATTTTTCTCTTTATTTATGGTTTCCGTCTTGAGATAGCAAAAATCGTCACCCGATCACGTTAGGCCGTTTTTCGGTTCCCTTCGAAACGTCCCACTAGAATACTAGTGAAACGCCATCTCCATGTGTATAATGTAAACAAATGCATTTAAAACGATATATAGGTGGAAAAGTAGCAAAAGTAGATCTGAAACGCTTTTCATAATACGATATTTCTTAGACCATTAAACTGTCTTATAAATACCGATATAATGACGTCATAATAGTTAGGACGCTCATCTCATAAAGAGGAAAATATTAATATTAATAAATTAGAAGTTCTATAGTGAAAATTCCGTGAAAAATTAATTCGTACTTGAAAATATTTTACGAGAATATTAATATCTTTGATAAGATTTTAATGAGATTTTTCACTCTTTATAGTAACGTTTATCACCTCACCTTATATATCAGTAATTTGTGAATCCGTCTTAAACGATCAATTAACGTTATATACTAGGTCTGAAATCTGACAGATAGTTTTTTATCTATCGTAAAATATGGGGCACGAATGATAGCGTCTAGAGTTTTACTATCTCTTCGGGGAGATGGTGCAAAATTACATTTCGGTTCCTTTTACGTTATTTTTTCGGGTTTCCCTGTATTAAAAACTCTACTAAATTATATTAATTTTGTGGTTGTTTTCGTGTAAATTAAGGAGTCTGCAAAGTGTGCGGTTGTGGACATGCGATTCGAAATACCAATTTATTTGAGAAGTTTATATTTAAACCTGAGATCTAATATATTAATAATAGTTACAATATTTATAAATTATATGTCCTAGCTATAGATATTTATGACGATATTTGATTAATATATAAATTATTTTACTCATAGATAATTATTATTTAGTATTATATTAATATACTTTATTACTATATATAATAATACAAAATAAATTCATATATTATAATTTATATATATTTATATATGTTAATAATACGTTGTATATATATCTATGAATATCATCATTCACTTAATTATGTTAATTTTTTTTTTCATAAAATTAGTCTCCTATATATAAAATATAAACTAAATTATTATTTACTATGTTAATTATAATATAAAATTTGATGTAAAGGTACTATGATATAGTAATTTTATTCTCTTGTATGGATATAATATATTCATGAGAATATTTAGGGGACAACGTAGAACCTTCGAACTTATAACTAAAGTTTTCACTCGAAGAAAGGTCAAATATAATATAATTTATTTACAATAATAAATTAAATAATTCTAGAGCATCTTAGGTCTTTTATTCCGCACTGATCATAATCCATTTATTCTAATTAAAAAATTATTTTTAAGGAGGTGAACATAAAAATATATTAACTCACATTTTAAGATAATTGACTAATACTAGATATCGAAGTAAATAATGTATTCGATATAATCATATGTTTCTCAATAAATATGGCTCTTAAAAAGCAGAAATTCGTTTAATTAATTTTATTTGAGTGCAAAAATCTGAAAATCTAAAAAAGGTTTGTAATTTTTAAAAAATAAAAAAAAAAATGTAGTGGTGTTTTCGAACACTTTATTAATTAAAAGTTTTTAGTATTATTAGTGAGGAATATGAACATTATTTCTCAATATATGTACACACAAACACACACACACATACACGTTTATATAAAAACATTATGTATTTCTGTATCTGCGAAAATATCCCCTTCCCCCCCCTCCTCCTAGGTACGTGCCGAACCTATTATAATATTTGTACCGCGAAACATAGTTGTTCATTTCATCGTGTCTGTTGCCCCTCTGAAAATTCCTATTATTGTAGTAGAATTTACTGTTTTCATTAGCGTACGCTCGATACGGGTACGCAACCGCACCGTTTTTGCTTATATTATAAATATTTTCATGCTCGTTATTGGCGTTATTATAGTTATTATTATTATTGTTTATTATTATTATTTTTCCTACTATTATTAATGTTATCTCTATTAGCGATACCAATTTTATTATTAGTATTATCGCCATAAACATTATTATTAATATTAGCATTTTTATTATCGTTATTAACATTCTCAATTTCATTAATACCCGTTGTACCGTTCACAATGTTGTTGTTGTTGTTGTTGTTGTTGTTGCAGTCACGTACGATGTTCTCTTCGCCCGAGTAAGCGAATCCGATTGGGTTCGATGCTTTTTTATCGCGGCCAAAAATAAAATTGCGCAGTTCGCGGACGTACCCTTGGAACCAAACGAGGTCGGATGCGGACCTTTCTACGAGAATGTTTAGCCCCCCGCGGTTTATTATGTCGACGCGCTCTTCCACGCCCCGCGACGTGGATTCCAGCGCGAAATTACCCCATATCTTAATCATGTTTAGAGCCGAAAGCAGTTCCCGGCACTCCTCATTTTGTTTTTTACTAACCGCTAAATCCTTTTCTATAACGTCGAGATAAGCCCTTTTCTCTCTCGCTATTATCTCTTGAATCTTTTTATCGCGCTTGTCGAACGTTTCTCGCTCTTCGTGATCCTCCTCTTTTATTAATGCAAGAAGCGAGTCTCGAAAGTCGATATCGAGCTCCATCACCTCGTCGAATACGGGATCGAATATAGAATTGATCGAGTCGCAATTGCCTACGATTTCGCGATATATGACGTCGTTGTTCTTCGCTATTAACGCCGTCGCCGATGCCGCGGTCGCGGTGGTCGTTTTGGGCACCACGAACTCGTTATGGAAATGATTCAGCGCCGGAAACAGGTACGTAAGAGCCCCCCTTTTATCGCCGCGGTTTAAATACGCAGCCGCGTATTCGAATAAGTTGATCGCCCGGGTTTCGATGTGTTTTAACTCTACGAAAAAGTTGAGGGAAGCCGTAAGGGAATCTTTATCGGCACTTTCTATATCACTCCCGCCGATGCGGGTTTCGGAATTCGGTATGGAATTAGCGTACATTTCGCTTATTTTCTCGCACGTCATGAAAATAGTATAATGTAGTCTAAAAAGCATATCGTTCGACACCAAATTGCACGACGACTCGAACTTTACCAAGCGAGATTTGATAAATTCCGTCGTTTTCGAGAACGCCACGAGCCGTTTTCTCGCCAAATAATCGAACAAATGCTTGTTATTTTTAATAAATCCACCCGACTCATCGAAGAAAAATGAAAATATTTCTTGGAAACCTTTCCCTTCTTCCCGGAAATCTTTTAATTTTTTCAAAGCGCTCTCCTCGAAAAGATGCGAGAACGTGCGCGCGTAAGCGAGCAAAAAATTCGAGGTGGCGTTTTCCACATCGACCTTCGAGGGAGTTTTGAAATCGATAATGAAGTTTTCTTCGTCAACGCAGTAGCCGAATTCCTCGTTTTCGGCTCGTGTCTCGTCGTTTTCCGATCGCTCTTCTTCGGTTCTGGGCTGATCCAAAGGGTGGGGGGTGGAGGATTTAGGCGGAGAAACAACGGGGAAAGATTTCGAATACGAGAGAACATTTCTCACCAACTCACGATACGACTTCTCACCGCCACTCTCCAATTTTTCACCCCCGGTCGTATGAGAACGAAGCGGCATCGTCGTCGTCGTCGTCGTCGTCGTCGTCGTCGTAGTCCCACCTATCGATTTTTCACCACTAGTGGCGGCCTGATATTTTTCAGAACGGGGGTGCTTCAAATTCGAACTAACGTTAGTATTCGATGGCGGAGGGAGATAATCCGAACTTTTCTTCGTTCCTTCGCCGAAAAGAATTCCTTTATGGGACACGTTTTTCTCGAAGAATGTGGCACCCCTATCACTATCACTACCGGAGATGTTCGCATTTTCCGGATCTCTGGACCGACGACTACCGCCTTTGTTCTTAACTCCTTCTAGGTTATTTTTAAACCTTTTTTCGTTTGAACGATTATTCTCGTCCTTAAACCTCAATCTTGCGGATGCGGCACCGCGTCCGCTACGTTGGACGTTGTTCCTTTTAAAGTTATTTTCAGCGTCGCTTTCTTCACCCGAGAATATCGGTGATTCCCCTTCGTCTAGTAATTTAAGAGTTTCGTCCCCGGCGAGTGGATTTTGATTTTGCGCCCACGCCATGCAAATATATATATTATATATATATATATATATATATATATATATATATATATATATATATATATATATATATATATATATATATATATATATATATATATAATATATACTACTAGGAACGATTATCCGCATATATTATCGTATTATAATATAAATAGTATTATATAAACATATATATATATATATATATATATTCGATAGTAAATAGAAGAACATAATAAAAAAGATTTAACAACGAATATTTATTATTAATATACGGGACGGGAGGGATGAAAAATATAAATATTATCTTCGATTTCCGAAACGTATTCACCGACGACACAAATTTCAATACCGATTTATTAAAATTTGAGCGGTCTGTTTCATTTGACGACCGAGATTTCGCGCGCGGTAGAAAAAGAAGCGTGTTGCGGAAAATGGAAAAAATTCTGCTAGAAATAACGCGACATAGCGCGGATATCGAAAGGTGCGCTATTAAGATTCAAGATAGCGTGAAAAAAATCGAAATGAACAACGAAGAAATTCACAGGGCGCTTCGCAATTCGAACGTAAACTGGCAATCTTATTTTGGATCGAGGCGTTCCAACACACCCGCGACGACGAGTTCGGTGATGGCGGCGACAACGCTCCGCGATGAAGGTGTCGACGATCACCCTTTACTCGTGATTCAGGGGCCCAAAGGTCTGCTATCGACGATTGTCAACGATAAAGAGTCTTTAGCGGGGTTAAATTAAAAGGTGAAAACGGAATAAAAAATGAAACAAAATTGAAGGTTGCGAACATTTTAGCGAATACGATCATCGTATTCTTATTATAAGGAATATACTCAAGAAAAATTTAATTATTTAACAAAGAATAAAAAGTAGAAAAAAGAATTGAATCGTTCAAATTTCGTACGTAATATCTTCGGAGCTCGAATAGCTGCAGCGACCACGATGGCGTAGGCGACAGCGGCGTGCGCTCGGCGGCGGCGAATCCTGTTTCGGCCCCGTCGAGAAGTTGGGAAGGAGAAGGCGACTCGGTAAAAATTTGTAATCGATGGGATCGAATAAAGCTTTAAGTTTGGGGTTGTTTTTAAAAGCCTTGCTCCTCAAATAGTGATTTGTTTCAATTATTTTTACCTCGTGGATGAGCCGGTCTATGTTCGTGAAGCAAGTAATGTCGTAAATGTTTTCGAACGCCGCTCTTTGCAGGCCTAATTTCAGCAAAAGATATTTGTCGCGCATCATGCGACGGTACTGCTGCTGTTGCTGCTGCTGCTGCTGCTGCTGCTGCTGCTGCTGCTGCTGCTGCTGCTGCTGCTGCTGCTGCTGCTGCTGCTGCTGCTGCTGCTGCTGCTGCTGCTGCTGCTGCTGCTGCTGATGTTGCTGATGCGAGGTCGACGGCTGCGGTGGCGGTTGTTCTTCGACCGAACTGGTCGTCTTCGTCGTCGGATCGTCCTTTTGGCCGTCGTGGTGTAAGAAATAATGGTTATAAGAGCCGATGCAGTCGAGATAGTTCCGAATGTGGGAGCAAATGTTGTTAATCGTCGTCAAATTGCAGTGTTTCTCGGCTCGGTTCTTGATGCGAGGATCGATGAAGCTCAAAACCGCCAAGGCCAAATTTTTGGGAGTCTTCTGATCCAAAATGTTGTTCTTCTTAACGACGTTGTATAGCTCGATCGCTCGGCGCGTTTGTCGCGGATCGAAATCCACTTCACTCGCGTACTTATGGATCAAGAACTTGGCGTTGTTGACGTTGTTCAGTTTCGACAGTAGCACTCGATCGCCCAAACTAATAACGAAGTGACAAAATTTCGTATCGAAATTCGCGTCCGTGATGTTAAAGGCGTCGAATTCGTTCAATTTGAGAATCGCCGCCTGAATGCACCAGTCCAATTGCGCGTTGGGAATTCGGATTCGTTTGAACGTGCTCTGGTTCCTGCATATCTTGAGGTGGAAAATCGTGAGTGCTGTTATCGTTAAATTTTTTTGACGCAGCTTGTCGTCGATTTTTCGACATCCCTTGATTATGACGAGGCATTTCTTTATAAGAGCCTCGGTGAACTTTAAGCTGTTGCTTCGTTTCACGAGCATGTACTTCTCCCGGCGAAGTTCGATCGCGCGGAACGTGCTCAAAATCCTTATAATTTCCCCTTCGTAGCCGGCGATGAGGGGGCGATCGTGACTAAATTTGTCTCTTATAATTTTCCTCACGGGGCAATTGTCATCGTCGTCCGATTTGAGCATTTCGGATATCTCATTTCGCGTCCTTTCTTCGTTCAACTTATCGAAATTTACGCCGTACGAAAAACGAATATCTTCATCCGCGACGGGGGCGTCGGGACGAGGAGGAGGCGACGAAGAGCTGGAGCAGGAGTCTACGTAACGAACGTCTTTAATTTTTATATCGTCTAAACACCTCTCGGGTTTGTAGATTTCGGCGATCGACGCGTTCTTGTTTTTCAAATTTAGGATAATTTCGTTGTTCTCGTTCAGCACCCAACAATCGGTTAGATCGATAAACTTTTTAGGATCTTCCATTTTTCCTTTTCTGGGCCGGGAAGAGGCGTCAGCGGAGGCGGCGACGGCGACGGCGTGCCCATTTTCGCTTTTTATTTTCTTCCCAAAATTTAAAACCTTATTTTTGTTTTTTATGTTCAAAAATTCCATTTTTTCCGATTTTTTGACGAAGATTTCCAAGTCTTTTTCGATATTTTTCTTTCCCCCTCCAGCTTCTATATCTTCACCGTATTCCCGTAGATGTATCGAAAGTTTCGCCGGCACGCTAGAATAATCCACTTCTGGGTCCCAATCGTCGTCGTCGCCATATTCATAACGGAATACGTTAGAATACGAATGTGAAGAAGAAGAAGAAGAAGAAGAAGAAGAAGAGAGTTCTGACGGTGATAAAGGGTGCTCAGAAGAGTCTGAGGAACCGCTATCCGACATATATAAAGTCGACGACGAAGATAATGATCTTTCCATCTTAAAGATTTGTGGACCGGTTTTATCTGTAAATATTATTATAATAATAGTTTAGTTTGAGAAGCTAGGGCTACGACTGCGTCGATTAAGAAAGGAGATTCCTCCCTCATCTTAAATTTATCATCATCGATCAGTTCAACATACTAATAAAATTATTTCAATGAATAAAATTCGTATATAGATAAAATTCGTATATAGATAAATCTTTAATAATTTTTTAATAATTTATAGATTAATAAATTTATTTATATAAAAAAGGAACTTATTTATACATATTTTTGGAGATGAAAATATCTCTTAACCAGAATGAGACTTTCGCCCCTTTTTATAATTCTTTCGAACTAATTCCCTCCTCGACTTTATTAATCGCGCCCCCCTCTTCCTCGACGTTCGCGACTTTATTTTTTTTGAGAATATATTCCTTCATCGAAAAGTATAGTATTGGAATGAGCGATCGCTTCTTCACGCCAAAGTATAATATGATCGACAAAGCGACTATCACGAATACGAATTCCAACGCGCTTTTTGCCGTCGATCCCAAAATATCCCTTCCCATTATATCACTAATGATACGTTTCAAACCTTCCTCCAAATCTTTTTGATCTATTATTTCGATAGACGAAGGGGTGTATTCAGCATCATTTTCTTTTGTTTTCTCGCCGATAATGGTTATAGAGTTATTAACGCCGAATCCGTTATCGTAGTAGGCGTCGTCATCGTCTTCGTCGTAGACTGGATTTTCTTCGTCGACGTTTTTGGTGCCATCGGATGACAAATTCGATTCGGAATAGAGCCGCTCCGTTTTATCGGATGTCGCGGGGTTCGGGAGTAAGTTTTTCGACGATAGAAGCGAGAAACTATTTAGGAAAAAGACGAAAAAAAACGCGTATTTTCTTTTTTTCGTAAACATTCTCTTAAGAATATATTATAATAATAATAGAAAATTATTATTTACAGGCCCTTAAAAATTTATTAATTCCTAATAAATAAATAAATATTTTTTTTATTTTAAAAATGCGAATATTTTATTAATACTTATCACTTCATCCATCCTTGATCGCTAGAGGAAAAAAAATCGAAACCGATTCAAAAATGACGGAGCCTGAAAAATTGGGTGGTTCCCACTATAGAAACCTGTGGAGGTGGATCCGAGTTTGCAAAGGATTTCAGAGAAACGAGATTAAAATTCAGGGGAGCCTGTACAAGTCGTTAAAATCAGAATTTTTCGGCTCGAAGAGAAGCCGCGTACCCGATTTAGGTACCGAAAAGGATCTCCCCCTCTGTATAGTATTAGCCGAATACGATGAGAAATTGCCGCCCGGAATTAAAGACGACGCCGAGAATTTACGCCTGGCGGTAGACGTTTTTATGAAGATCAACCGGGACAAAATTGAATCTTTCCGGGAGAACTACTGGGACCACTGCGAAAAATACCTCAATAGCCCTAAAACAGAGAAAAGGAAAACAGTTTTAAAAGAAGTTTTTTTTCGAAATTTGTCGACGGAGAGAAGTAAAAATAAATCGCAGCTCGAGGATGACGGTTTCGTCGTTTTATCGGATCTCGGGGAAATTCGGGACGCCTTCGAAAGGTGCGAGCGGGAAAGACGAGATAAAATAAAGAAACACGAAGCGCTCGACGAAGTCGCCGCTGCCGACGCCGCCGAGAGATCCAAATTGAGCAAAAGACGCAAAGGAAAACGTTTCAAGGCCGAAACTGCCGAAACTGCCGACACCGCTGAAGAGGAAAAGTGTGATGTAACTATAACCGCCGGCCAAAAAACGAAAACGACGTTGACACCATCGGGAAACGAAGAGGATCTTTCGGCCGCCGCCGATGATGAAGATCCCCGAGCCTCGCTCGAACGTATTAAATTAATCTTAGACGGTATCGAAGAACGGCAAAATTATTTGCTGAATTTCTTTAACGAAGAAATCCTTCGACGCCGTCGTGTAGTGGAAACGGAGTTGGGCGACAGATTAAAGGAAACTAAAAATTCGACTATGGAAATGAGAGACCGAAATCGGAGTTGCCGTGAGGCTCGTAAACGAGACGCTGCGGAAATTGTGGACCTGGCGCAAAATATTGATCGCAAAATAAAATGTTTCTCTCTCCCGTTGAGGTCGTCGATTCCCGATGAATCGTAGAGTAAAAAAATTAGGAATGCCTAAAAAGATTGTAATCAATTTACTTATTCGGTGAATATCATTGCTATTTTTTTTTAATGTTAAAAAAAAACAGGTAAGATAAATAAATATTTATTAGATAATAAATTTTTTTTATTCGAATATTTTGCACGTAGACCAATCATATTAAATCCTTCCCTCCTCATCTCCAGAATTTTCGAGTACATTATTCTTCTTCCACCGTTTGACGGCGCGTTTCAATCTATTCGCCTTACGTAACTTCGTCCGATGGATCCCGGAAACTATGAAAATTCGATGTTGACGCGGGACACGGAAAGGTGCTTCAAATTCATCGAGGATCTCAAGAAACAGGCGGTCGTAATAGAGTTAATTATTAGAAATGGCCTTAAAGAAATCGACGAACGTTACGTTAAAATTCAGGACGAACTCAACCGCCTCCATGCCAAAAACGAACGAATAAGTTCGCGCAACGCCGAAATCGCGGAGAGGCTAAAGGACGTAAAGGAAACTTTGATCAATTACGACGAAAACAGTTTGGGTAATGCGGCGAGTCTACAAATGAAAAAGTTAAAGCACAAAATTGAAAAAATTAAAGAGAGGACGAAATTAAAAAAACTAAAAAAGAAAGCTTTATCTCATCGCTCGAAGAATTAAAGTCCGCTCGATAAATTTTGCTAAGAGGCGCGGGGTAGAAACATTGTCTTTATGTAAACCCGACTAACTTTCCGTATTTATCGTTGTTTTGAGTTTTTTATTTGAATAAAATTGTTAGAAAAAATGGTGTTTGCTTTTTATTAACTTATTATTATTATACTTCCTTTTGTTAGTTTGAAACAAACGTAAGAAACCTATCGGGTCAAAAGTTGTTTTTATAAAAAAAAAATAATATTTTTTTTTTCAAAGTTAAATATTTTTCAAGATTTTGGATTTAGACCTTCGACTTTTCTTAGTTCCCGCTAAAACGTCACTATATGAGGTTTAACGATAGCGTCGTGCGTTCGTTCGTTCGTTCGTTCGTTCGTTTTTCTGGGTGGCGTTCGTGAGTCAACGGTATGACGCGCTGAGGGCCGGCCAATTATATATTTTAGGGTTTCGCGCAGTCCCGCTGGGGTCGGTGAGCCGCATTTGATGAAACGAGGCGTTGTGTAAGGCGGACGCTCTAACGTATCCGAGCCAATAAAATTCGAAACATATTTGCAACATTAGCAATACGCGAGGGGTTTGTGGGGTAGAAGTCAGAACATTATTTCTTTAACCAATAGCGGTTATTCGAGTGCAAACAGCCACGTAAACGACGATTCCGATGGGGGGAATAGTACAGGGGTTAACAAAACTGGGTTGGAGCTCCAATGCGGGGAACCAATCGTGTTCGAAGTGGCTTTGCGAACTCAGCAAAGTGGGCGGGATAGCACCCACGGCTGGGAATATATATATAAGCCATGGCGACTGAAAATTCATTCAATTTCTTTGAAGTGTGAGACAGAGAGGTAAACTCACTGTTAGTTCGAATACTCTATTCGCGTAATATATCATAGGGTGTCGTCTTGAAAGAATATGTCTTCAAAACTCAACGAAGAAATTGTGACCGCGAGAATAACCAAACCTTCGGCGGCGGCGATGAGTAGCGATGATTCTTGGTGCGCCGAAGATATCGAGCATAGTTACGGAATAAAAATTAAATTTAGAAAAAACGAAAAGGAGGAGAATGACGACGATAAAGCGAAAAGATTTAAATCTAGCAAAGAAGCGTCTTCGAGTGTTGAAAATATGGGCAAAAATAGAAATCCTAAAGGAAAAAATCTTCTCGAACTTACGGAAGATGTGGTCGCAACCTCGGAAAAATCGGGTAAAAATTCTAAAAAACTAGCAAAGAAAGGTCGATCAAAACGAAGAAAAAAAGAAAAATCCTCTCAGCATCCGTCTAACGATATTCTCAAAGAAAAAAAGGAAAAGACCATTCTCCCCTTAAAGAAAAGAAATTATCTTGCACCGCCGCTCCCTTACAAGGAAAGGAAAAGTCGTCTTCTTCTTTTTCCTATGGAGGAAATGGGTAGGAAAAATTGAATTATTCGCTCGTTTCTGTACCATTATATTTTGAAAAAAATTGTAATTTTCATCAATCATTTATTTTAGAAGGAAATGTAACTGATTTTTTCTCATTTTTATTTTCTCACAGCAGGTCGTTGGCTTCCTGAATCTAGCGATCGAAGTAAAATCGATTCCTTGCTGAATATCTGCCACCACCCAACTGTCATTTCGAACGATCCATCAGGAGCAGCGAGAGCAGCAGCATCATCATCGGCGGTTTTAGAAACAAACAGTTTGACGGAAATCAAAGACGTCGTAGTAGACAGATCTATCGAGTGGAATGAAAAAAAAAATTACAATAGAGTCTAAATTTAACAAAATAAAAGTAGGGGCGATTATAGTAGATATATTATAGTATATATATAATTATATATATATATAATATATCTATATATATATTATATACGATATATATATATATATATAAAACACGCCGTTGAAAAACTCTTTGATTATAAAAAACAATAATTTATATTACTTTTAGCGCTAAAACATTTAAAGTATTCACCATTGATATTAATAATCTAAATATTTCAGATGCCGGATTGGATTTGAGAATATCTCGAAAGGAATCGAGACCCTTATCTGAAAACGAAAGCTTGTCCGATTATTTGAAGGAGGTGGAAAAAAATACACTTTTCGATCAGGATTTACATTGTTTTCCGCGGTTGGCGCCTAAAGAAAACCCCGCTCTCCTCCCGAGTTTGTTCGACGAAGCACCCGTGCGGCAACAACAACAGAAGAAATATTATCGCTACCATGATCGAATTAGTTCGACGGATGGGAATCGTCATCTGTTCGTTCGGGTTGACGGAGAGGTCGAGAATCGCTCGGATATCCCAGTATTTAGATACGGTAAGTTTAATTCTAGCCAACTCGTTTTATGATCAAGGCTCGATAAATAACAGTTTTTACTGTAAATAAATCATCCTGTTATTTTAATATAAAAAAACGAATTTACATTTTTTCAGATTTTGGAATGCGTTCGGGACATCTTGGTGAAAAGGAAGGTTTTAATAGATCTTTGACGCAAAGGTCAAATTTCCACTACAAATCTCACTCTTTTAAAAATTTAAAGAATAAAGAACACCACATGTTGTATAATTCGGAAGCGAGTTTTACTCAAGAATATACTAGGAAACAGCAGCAGCAGCAGCAGCAGCAATCGCAACAACAACTTTACGAAGAAACGTCCGACGCCGGATTTCTTCAATATCTGCAGCAGCAGCAGCAGCAGCAGCAGCAGCAGCAGCAGCAGCAGCAGCAGCCACCGCTACAATCGCGTATGTTTGTTCCAGAATACACCCAGCAGCGACCGTGTATTTTTTATCAAGAAGGTGCAAGCGACGTAGGAAAACTCGAATATCTTCAGCAAAATCATCGACAAACGCGTTTGTTTCCTCATGAGAAACCGAATTTCTTAGAAATTACCCAACATCCTCAGCAACAGAAGAAGCAGCAGCACCAGCAGCTTCCACGATTTTTTGTCCCAGAATATACCCGGAGACAGGATGACCAGAAGCAGCAGCAGCAGCAGCTTCCACGATTTTTTGTCCCAGAATACACCCGGAGACAGGATGACCAGCAGCAGCAGCAGCAGCAGCAGCAGAAACAACCTTTACCGAGTCTCTTTTGCTACGAGGGTGAAAACGCTGCATCTGCGGTTCCCGAATACATCTCCCAGTGGCAGCAACAACAAACGCCATCGAGTCGTCTTTTTTACGATGGACAATACACCCTAAGGTCTCCCAAATGCGCCCATCAGCAGCAGCAGCAGCAGCAGCAGCAGCGATTACTTCGAGAGAGAACAAACGTCGAGGGTCCACAAGAGAATTTGTCGGCTCCTAAAAATAGTGATAATAGCTTTAACATAGACGATCTATTACACGATTTGACAGAAAATGCGTCACCCACAGCCGCCGTCGAAACTGGGCGAACGAAGGAATCAACCGATGGTCCACTTCCAATGGATGACGACGAATCGGACGGTTGTCTGTTGGAGCCGAAAATAGAAATAAAAGAAGAGGGCGAGTGGCAGTTATCCGAAGAAACTAATTTTGAGGGTAGTGAAACATCGCCGCCGCCGTCGAGAGACGATGGAGACTTTAAACGGGAAACTGATAGCTGCGACTATCGCGGCGACGCTGATATACTCGTGACGAACTCTAATTACGACCCCCTTTCCGTGTCGTTAATGAAACCCGATTACGAATCGGACGGTTGTCTGTTGGAGCCAAAAGTAGAAATAAAAGAAGAGGGCGAGTGGCAGTCATCCGAAGAAACTAATTTTGAGGGTAGTGAAATATCGCCGCCGCCGTCGAGAGACGATGGAGACGTTAAAAGGGAAACGGATAACAGCGATCATCATTACGACCACCTTTCCGTGTCGTTAATGAACCCCGATTACGAAAATATGGTTAAGGGGATTCGGGATATCAAAGATTTAATTCACATTCCGAAAGTCGTCTCTCCTCTCCCGTCTTCCCCCTCTTCTTCCTCCGCCGGACATTTGGTGAAGGAAACTGTAATGTGTCAAAACACCGAAGTGACGATAGAATATTCATCGCCGTACGCCGCCTCCGCCGCCGCTGCTGCCGCTGGTGGCAACATCAAATCTAATAACGCTCTACGAGCAAGTTTCTTGGTATCTAAAATCGTCGATGATATTGAAAACAATGTCGTCAGCGAAGTGACGCTCGCGCAAGTGAAAAGGGCCATGGGTGAAGTGTATAACAACGTCAACCTGAGAACGACAAATGGGATTAAAATCCCTTTCATGAACACTCACCTGCCCTTCGCGATCAACCGGTATTTCGCCGAACAACTTTGCGTCACCGATGGCTGTGGAGATAAGTTCACCTCCGATCTTTTGGACTTTCTCGTACAGATCGCATTTTGCAGATTCGTGGAGGCCCAGAATTTTCGCTACAAACCAAAAATGAAGAAGGGAAAAATTCCGACCTGGCACCGGCTAGTCATTGAGGCATTGGGACGGTACGTTCGGCTCGACGCCGAAACCAACGAATTGATACTCGACGTATCTTTTATTCCTCAAAGTTCGAAAGACGAACGCTTCACCGCTAAATTTTTGGGGGATCAGAAGATGCTCGCATCGTTTAGGCGAATGCAGGAAGCTGACTTTGGGAAGTCTAAGTATAAGATATTTGGCGAGGTTTACGTGAATTACCTTTACACCAGGTGGTCATCGAAATCCGACAAAAAAATTCAAAAGATTTTAGACCACGAAATTTCAAAAATATTTAACTTGTATTTCGATAATTGAAGATATTATGTTATATTATATTATATTATATATTATAAAAAATTTTCGCGTTTTATTTTTAAAAGTGTGTACTTTTTGTGTAAATAAAAAAATGTTTTTAGTTATACCTTTATTTTAATCAACCTGATTGCGAAAAATACATAAAAACAAAATTAAAAAACTTTTTTCCTACGAGTGTATACGTTTTGCTTAAATATACAGCCATAAATTTATTTTAATCATCGTCGATTGAGTAAAATACGTAAAAATAACGGACGACACGATGGGTAATAACGATAATATTCACAGGAACACGTCGCTGTTTCTTCAATATCGAATATATTCTTCAAAAAACTCCTTTAATAATTTATTGGATTCTTGCATCGAGGACGTCGAGAGAAAAGCGAAACACTTGGAGAAAAAAAGAATGGTCTTGTCGAAATTTAGAGAAAGTTTATCGCGCGAAGAAATGCTCGGATTCCTTTTCAAAGAACGATCACTTTTACACCGGAGGGAAGCCATGTTGCACTTTAAATTTTATTTTTTGTACTTTAAACTCGCGATCGAGGTGATAACGGACGAACTCGTTCGACACGCTTCGGAGAAAAAAATTCAGGATATCCGAAAGTATCTGAATACCATTCAACTGCAGAGTCACTTCGTTTGTTGCCTGGCTAAATGGCTTTTAAACGAATATTACGTAAGGTTTCCCTATAACGATATCGATTTCTTGGAGAAATCTCGCGAAGAGGCCGAGCGCCACATGATCTTCGCGCGAGTCGCATTCGCGAGGATAAGGCCGCTCGTGCTAGACGCGAGGGGCGTCACCGACGACGAGAGCGGCGGCGGCGTTTTTGAAAGAGTAAATACCGAAATCTTACCTTTATTAGGCGAGCGAGGCGTCTTCAATCGCGACGAGGACGACGACCATACAAACTATTCGGCGACAGAAGTTTTAGCGGCTAAAACGTACTTGAAGGAGCGTATTTACGAACACGATATTTATTTTAAAAATGAACCTTCGCAACAGCAGAGGTCGTCGCGACGGCGAAGAAAATCGGGAAAGGACGATGATTCTTTTCTCGGCGCGTTTTACGAAACGGAGCTGCCAACGGGGGAGGAAGAGGAAGAGGAAGAGGAAGAGAAAGAAGAGCGCGGAGGGGAGATTTATTATTTAGTTCGAACGAATAATCCCCTATTGAATAACAAGGACTCGCCCGATAATTATTCGTCCCCTTTATTCAAAATGTTTATCGGAAGCGTAGACGAACGAGAAAATGCGGGATTAGAGGCGGAGCTGACGAAGCCCTTCTGCGAGAATAACGACGAAATTTATAGATCCAGTTTCCACGTTCAATATTCGTGGCGGGAGAACGTTTTCGATTTTGAGCGTATAAAATACAATTTAGAAAAGAGCGTCAAAAAAGGCGGCGCGAGCGGCGTTAAGGGACTCGTGTTTCTAAGAGAAGCCGAAGAAAAAATTAAACATTTTTATTCGTCTTTAAGAAGTTTTCTCGAGGCGGAGAAGAAGTCGAAACGGTTGTTGAAGGAAATGAAGCGCGCAGAAAATTCTATCGAAGAGTATATTCGCAAATATCGGGTGCTGGTTTGTTCGTATAGAGTATTTTCGGAAAAAATATCTTCCTTTAACGACTGCCTCTCTCACCCGGTGGTAGAAACCGATAACGATTGAACGAAATTATTATTTTCGCGTCTTTTCTTTTCTTCGTTCATATATGTATATAAAACGATATTAAACAATTAAAACTACATTTTTTTATAACTTTATTTAAGAAAAATACAAAAAAGATAAGATAAGAAAACATATCATTCTACGTTTTCACACTCGCTAATTCCGAATAGGAAAGATAGAAGTATCCGTCTCTTACCATTTTCGAAATAATATTTGAATTCAGCGAGAGAATCTACGTGGGAGACGTCGCTTATTGACTCCTCCAATGAATATGAATACATTTTAGATACCTTTTTTAAAAATGTTTTTCGTTATGACATTAATAAATTCATAAAAAAACGATATTTTCTTACTTTCCTCCTACTGGCATTGTAGGCATCGGTTTTCCAATGAAAACATAAAAAAAATAAAAAAACGCGCGCGAGACTGTCGCTTCGTGTGTTGATAATTAATTATTAATACTAAGAAAAATTAAGAACAAAGAAAAAAAATAATTTTACAATATGTGGATACCTGAATAACAATTCTTTATAGACTAAGAAACCGTAATTATTATTTTCTGTTTCCCTCGAAAAAAAACTCGCTTAAGAAACGAAAAATTTATTTTGCACCATCTCCCGAGAAGTGAAAAGTAACGTTATTTCGTGCCTCGATCGAAGCGCGAGATTTTAACCCTTAAGATTTTTTAAGTTAATTTTTAAAGTGTACTCTATATATTATTATTTCTTATAGTTTAGTCTCCCTCAAATTTGTGTCAAAACCCTTATTGTGGGAACATGGCACAAAATTGTGTCAAAACTCCCTATTGGGAACATGGCACAAATTTGTGTCAAACCCTATTGGAACATGCGACAAATTTGTGTCAAAAACCCACCTATGACTTTGAAAAGCTACGTTGTGTATAGTAGCGATGTATGACTGTCATTATAGTTACGCGCTTTAGGAACGGTTATAAGGTCGAAGGGTCTAAGTGCAAAATTCCGAAAAATAAATTTGACTTAAAAATCTTTTGTGAATTATTTTCTTTGAGATTTTTTAATTAGCACTTAGACCTCGACTTATATATTCCCCTTCGAAACGTCACGCTATAATCCGGTTAAATCGAATAAGTTATATTGATCCTAAGGTGTTGCCAATCACGTTAGGTCTGTTTTTGGGTTCCTTCAAACGTTCATTTTATAAATGTAGTAGTCGACCTCAGGGGAATCGCGAAAGCAGGCCTGACACGGCTTTCCAAATACCATATGTCTTAAGCTTAACTATTGTCTAACCGTTATGACGTTCATATGTCGACGCTGTTTAGGGAACTAGTATAAGTCTGTTAGGTCTTAGTGCAATTCCGAAAATATTTGCGACCGATAAAAAAATTTTGGGTTTTATTTTTCTTTGGAAGAAATGTATATTTAGCACTTTAGGCCTTCGAAGCTATATAACTATAGACCTCGTCGACTTAGCACTAGACCTTCGACTTAGCACTTAGACCTTCGACTTAGCACTTCGCGCTATCGACTTATGCTTGACATTCGAATTGTGGGGATTTACTCTTAGACTAATCGACTTAGCACTTAGAACCTTAGACTTATTCTTAGACCTTCGACTTAGGCACTTAGCCCTATCGACTTATACAGTAAGAGCATTCGACTCTATATCAGAGCCCCTTACGAAACGTCACTATAATCGGGTTTTGAGAAGTGATTTCGTTAATATACCTAAAAGGTTGTCGGGGCGATCACGTAGGTCAGTTTTTGGGTTTCCCTTCGAAAACGTCACTTTAATTAATAGTGTTGCCTTACGGGAAGTGTCGTAGTTGTAGCGTCTTGTCGAATTACCATTTTCTTAACTCGAACTGTGATGTTGTTTGCGTTAAACGAATTAATGACGTCATATACTGACGCACGCCATTAAGGGAAGCTGGTATAGGTCGAAGTCTAAAGTTGCAAATTCCGAAAATAAGTTTCGGATCTAAAATTCTTTTTGGTGAATAATTTTCTTTCGAAGATTTAATTTATTTTTTAGGCACTTAGACCTTGGAACGTTATACTTAACCTATCGACTTTATATCACGTACTTCCCTTCGAAACGCCGATTATTTGTGGGAGACTAAATTAAAAAAAAAGATATTGTAACTATTAAACAAATTTGTATGTTATAATATAAATTATTCTAAACTAAGAAAATTAACTGATATCAATTTCTTATAATTTTTTTTCAATACATTATTTTTTTGGTTTTTTTCGAAAAAAAAGCGCGCTTAGGAACGAAAATTTATTTTGCACATCTCCCGGGAAATAAAAAGTAACGTTATTTCGTTATGCTTTTGCTTCGCGCGAGATTCGTATATTTAACGATAAATAATAATTGAGTCAATTGTACATTTAATTTTTATTATTTTTATAATATATTACCTAAAAAATGATTTAATAAAGAAACTGCTATTTTAGGAAACAACTAAATTAAAAAAAATAATCATTTTAAAAAAATTTTTAAAAAAAATATATTATTTCCGGTAATATACAAATGGCGCGAGAAGCGAAAACACGAAATAACGTTACATTTTACTTCTCGGGAGATAGTGCTAAATAAATGTTTCGTTCCTTAAGCGTTTTTTTTCCATGGATATTAAAATTTAGATTTTCGCACTTAGACCTTCGACTGACATCAGTTCCCTTCTAAACCTCACTATAACCGGTCCAACGATAGTTTACATCATAAAAAGCGTAGTGAGAGCACGTTCGGTCGTTTTTGAGTTCCATTCTAAACGTCACTATAATATAGTGTCGCCTTACGGGAATCAAAAAAGCGTCTTTAAACAGATTATGACGTCATATAGTAACGCCTCGTTGTGAAGTAATATAAGTCGAAGGTCGAAGTGCTAATTCCGAAAAATAATTTCGTCTTTAAAAAAATTTGTGAATTATTTTCTTTGGGAATTTTTAGTTTTTAACACTTAGACCTTTGCTTTATATCAGTTTCCTTCGCAACGTCAATATATCGGGACGAACTCTACGGTTCAAGCTCGTTCGCTGAGCACGTGCAAGGGCGCGCGCTGACGCTTTGGCTTACTTCAATCGCCACGCTCACTCCGTTTGCGACTCGCTTTAGCATGCGTTTTTTTATCGTAAACACAGCAGCACAAAAAGCATGGCGTGTTTAAAAATAATAGAATAATAAAAAAAAAAAAATAAAAAAAGATGTATTAAAAACTTAAATCAATTATTTTTTTATTTGCAGCCTATAAATGCTATTTGAACTATTATATTTTTCTTCATTGGGTATCGTTGCTTCGCTAAGTATTTACGTCCGTCGTCGTTAACAATACCGTTACTAGAACATTACCTCACAATTTTCTATTCTTCATTGAAAAGATTTTGGATAGTTTTTTTTTCTAAAGATAATAAAACTGCTACGTCAGTCGTCATAGTCCATTTTTTCCCTAGTCTTCAACAAACAAATCGAAATGGATAAAAATGTGAAACAGCTACAAGAATTAACTATGGATGTCATTTTCGAAACACCGTCCTTCCAAGATGCGTACAACAATGTTTCGGATTCGAAAAATTTCGCTAGAAACTGCGATTTGATTATGAATTATTTTATCGCAAAACACGGGGCGACGGAATTAAATTTTAACCTGCTCTTATCTTTATTTGATTCGGACAACGAGCAAAAAACCTCGGAGAACTTTCTAGACTTTCTCGATAATGCGACGCAAACCCCGTACAGGGCGACTGAATCAATAACATTGACGTTGACCGAGCATATGGTGAGAGCTGCAGCAGCAGCAGCAGCAGCAGCAGCATCAGCAACAACAACGGACCGTTCGACAGATGGTATTCCAGCGGGTGCTAAAACCGTCGCTGAAGTTATTAGAAAGATGAGTACCGCGTACGAACGCTTGAAATCTTTTAAATTTTCTTTGGATAAGTATGGAACCTTCTTAAAGTTAACTGAATTATTATTAATGAAAGAAAAACCTTTATTCGGTATCGAGGAGCTAGAAATCGCTAATACGGGTACTGACCTCCTCACCCACGATGACTTTCTCGAAATAATAAAAAGTATTTCAACCTTGTTTCCGAATCTAAACGCCTTAAAAATAATTTGCAGATGTTCCAATAGGGATTTCCAGGATGTTCAAGGAGTGTTTAGGGCGAAACGTCTAGTCCCCTTTATTTTAAGCAAGGCAGCGAACGAGGCTTTGATTAGCAAATCCGATTTGGAATCTTTAAAATTGAATAAAACGGTTGTGGAAATTGATTTTTTGAGTAAAATGCGGAAACTTCGCATTCCTCCATTAAAGAAATTAACCTCAATAATAGTTGATCATAACAACATCGAGGAAATTATGGAAGTCTCATCATTGTTTAACTTACAAAAAATCGGAGTGCGTTTAAACCATAAACACCCATCTACAGTTGTTGATAGCGATCGTGTACGACTACTAGCCGCAAAGACTGGAGTGAAAGCGTTAGAATTGATTTTCAGTTTCTCAGCGGAAGAAGAAATATTTCCCGACTACGGCTATGTTATGACAGATCAATCGCGCGAATGCGATAATTGTTTTGGCAAAAAACTAACTCATTTAATCTTAGTGATTGAAATCGAAAATAGAAGAATAATTGAATGGGATATCAGCGAAGGTCCTCCACCACCGTTCGAAGATCGACAAGTGGGGAAAGAACACGAAACGCTAGGGTCTTCCAAAAATAAAATAACATTCGGTGATCCCCTAAGAGTAATGAGAGATAATTTTCGTAGAGCTCGCACAAAAGATGTAGAAAAAAACCTAATTAAAATCCCGTTCTGTCTCGCGTGTAAAGGGCTTTGCGCGGTAATGACGCTCTTTCAACTGTGGACTTTCAAGGGGTTCGCGGGGGTTCGACCTGAGTGTAGGTTACACAGACATGGATCATGGCAAAGGGAAATTGAGCAGAAAATAATCGAATCTTGGGACACCAAAATTTTTAGAAACAGATTACGAAGAAATGTAAGAAAGATTGATAGTTCCCTGGAATTGAATCTACCAAACGTTTGTCAATTTAACGTTATCCTTCGAAGAAACGAAAGCGTCGATACCCTTTCTCCATTCCGATTTCCAAATGTGCGTGTTTTGAGATTGTGCTACGACAAAATAGAGAGATTTAAATCATCAAATCCTAATTGCGGCTTATTAGATAGTAAATTCGTCGAAGCCTTTCCGAATCTGACCCACTTAGAAATCAGAATTAACACTTTTGAAGATTCGTATTTCCAAAGAAGTGGTGATGGTAGTAGCCGAATGATAGTAGACGATCATGAAAAAAATGAACCTGTTTTCAGAAATTTGGTGGAATTGAAGATCGATTTTAGTAGTCTTTTAAGCGATATTCGCAATGTCTCTCCAAACATCGAAAAGATCGTCGTATTTTTCGGTTTTGAATTTGTCGATCTTTGCGAAATTTATGAGCTTTTCATTAACACCCGTTCTTTGAAAAGAGGAATAGAATTTAATTTTGATAAATGCCTAGTAGATAAACGAACATTGTATTTTGGCTTTCTAAATTGCGGTATTCAAAGACACACAAGAAATCCCAATCAACAACTATTTAAAAAATTTATGGTGACTTTGAGCGATGTTTGCGGAAACCCCATCATTCGATGGAATGTAAAACAGTATTGTTTTGAAGATACGGGTGGATTACCAGATCGATATGAATCAATCGATGATGAAAACCACAGTTACGAAAGGGAAACAAATTTCTACCAGAGTCAATTATGGTTACAAGAAAATATTTATTTTCTCAACCAGTGTTCTTTCTTTAAACTTTTAAAAGAATTTCGAAACCCCGAACCCAAAACATTTCATTTGGTTCTTTCCTCTTTATTAGATAATCACGATTTTTTTAACAAACTGTTTAAAGCTGTTGGACTTATAATAAACAATTTGATAATGTAAAAATTGTATTTCTACTAATTTATTCTTATATTATATTGTATTTTTTTTATTTTTTTTATTTTATTTTCTTATTTTCTTATTTTCTTATTTTATTTTTTTATTTTTTATTTTATTTTTAAACATGGCAATTTTGCGAGCCGATTTCGTCTACACTTTGTGATTTAAACGCCATAGTTTTGCAGTATACCGTGTTTTTACTTTGCGCCCTCCATTTGCAATTTACGGGCAATTTTTTATTTTTTTTTATATTCTAAAATAAAAGTTGTTAATAAATTATTTTTTTACGTTTGTCATTGATTTACGCCCTGATGCAAATATTTTAAAAAACATGGCAGGCATAATTAAAGATACAATTAGACATAATATAAGTACCGGTAAATAAAAAAAATAATAAACATTTTTTTAATCTTTAATCGTAATAATGAAAAGAAATTAATAATAACAAGATAAATTTAAAAATTTTCTCTATTTAAAAAAATATTAATGACGTCACCCGCGTCAACGTCAGTCGATCGGTCTTTCGTTCGTTCAATCCCTCGCTGCCATGAATTCGCCGAAAGAAAAATTTGAGAGCTTCGTAAAAGTCGTCGAGATGTCGATGTTTCATTCGTCGATGCTTTTAAATATGATAGAATCTTGCGAAGCGTTCCTGGGTAAAAGCCTCCTCCGAGACGATCGAGAGATCGAACCGCCGATCTTGGAAGATTTGAAAAAATTTTCATTATTCCTATCGGTCGAAAAACAAAGTTTTAAGAACGACTTTGATTTTTATTTCAAAATACGCGAGATACTCGAACGCCGCAGAGACAGCCGCGGCGTTAGCGAAAAAAGGGAAATATCGGAGGTAGTAGGGGAGGGAGAAGATATTCAGTCGCGGGAAAAGAAATTGAAAACCGCTTCTCCGGATAACGCGAATAAAAAAATCAATTCCACGACATTTTTTATCACTCCGGACATAACGGTTTTAGTTCCTAATAAATTATGGGTTCTTTTCGCGGACGATATGAAAGATTCTAACCTGTCTAAACTATTTAAAATCAGTTGCTTAATTTTTAAAATTTTCAACGCGGAAGAATTATTCATCGAGAGATTTCAATCTTTTCTCTACGAATGTCAAATGGATTTGAAAGGGAACGACAACAAAAATAACGAACCCGGTGGAGACGTACCTGACGCCGTGAATCGCGGAAGCGATAATCTTCCTCCTCCTCCTCCTTCTCCACCCGTAGGTGGGTACTCGCAGGTCAAATTGATTCGCCGTTTCGTGGAAAGACTGGGAAATCAATTCAGCGAGACGAGTTTTGACTCCGATGAAAACTTACTGGTTCGGCATCTGGAAAATCTCCTTGGGATGGGCGAAGGCAGCTCGGAATATATTATTAATTCCTTCCTCTCTTTCAATTTGGATATGAGCATGCCGGCTCTAGGAAACCGGCGGCGGGTCTACATTCCGACGGGGTCCGGGGTCACCAATAAAAAACTCGCCGTTTACGTCCTTTCTCTGCTGAAATTATTACGCTCTCTATTATATTCGAAGGGGATTCATTTTTCGCTAAGCGACGAAAAGTATATCGAACTCTTGAAATTGGTTTATAATATCGAGAAAAAATCTGACGAAGACGACGACGAGGGACCCCCCGCTGCGGCGTCTAATGAGGCAACTGCGACGAAGACCGCGTCGTTGTCGTCGCACCTCCCGACCACGAACGCGACCGCGACCGCGACCACCGTCGATTCGGCAGTGACGTGCGCTTGCTACTGTCACACATTGCACTCCCAGACCAAAACCGAATATTTCCCCAACATCGACCGCTCAGGTTCGGACGCAAAAATAAAAAATTTACGAAAATTGCCGCGACTCACCGCGCAGTACGGAAAGTACGGACTTTTAAACAAGAGCGACATTATCCGCTACGCGCTTTCCAAATATCAATTGTTGAAGTTGAAAATGCTCAATTTTTTTCTCTAAACGACCAATGTTGTCAAATTTTTTATCGAGTTTCTCCATTTTTTGCAATATATTATTCACACAGATTCGTCGCTTTCGGACGAAAAAATCGACAGCGTTTGTCGCGGCCACCTTAAGTATTTAATCCGGATTAATAATAGCGATAATAATAATAAAAATAATAATAATAATAATAATAATAATAATAATAATAATAATAATAATAATAATAATAATAATAATAATAATAATAATAACAAAATAATTATAATAATTTAATTATAAGATAAAAGATACCGAGGTGGGGCGGGCAAGCTTCGGCGGCGGGTGCGTTGGTGATGGCGATAATAAGGTTTCGGAATACGCTCGAGTGTGCCCCGAATCGGAAACGAAAATTTACACTTTACTCAGGAACCTCGAAGAGAAGCAATGGAAGGCGAACGTCAACCTTTTGAAAAATGGGGGAAACATCGTCGGCAAAACCAGTAAGGTGTTCAAATATTCTTCGAAAGGGTTTCCGAGCGTACGCCTTCCCGTTCTAAAATCGGCTTTCGATTTAGATCAACTACTAGCGAACACCGCCGACGACGACGAGGCCGCCAATCGTCCTCTCGCAAAACTGATCGAAGACTACCAGACGCACTATCGCCGCGAGGTCGAAATCGTCGTCTCGGATCGGCATCTTCTGAGCCTGGACGTAAAAAAATCGCAAAAGTTTTATTCGAGCGGTGATGTCGACCGGGATGGATAAGGAACGGGTTATATTTATTTTTCATTTTATAAATAGATATAAATATAGATAATGATAATAATAAGTATACGTAATTATTAATAACATAAGAGAATTAAATAAATAATAAATAAACTTTTCCTAAAAAAAAGATGTTTTAAACCTTAACTTTATTATAACCGGTAACTTATATTTAGACGATTTTGAGCCGGTGCTTTTATAGCCGCAGTCGCGGTCTAAGCGTTATCTTATAAAAATACGAAAAAAAGGTACGTTCTTTATTTAACCTATACTATGGAAGAGCCGCCGTTTCAAATGAGACTCATGCGATTGGAGAATATCCCTTTCGACTTCCACGAAGATTACCATCTCATTTTCGATACCGAAATTTGCGCATTCCGTCTTCAATATTTCGACGATTCTTCCTTTTCCTTTATTTTAAATATAGATACTTTGAAAAAAGTATTGTGCTCGATGTACCTCAATTACGTACAACAAATGTACGCCCACAGCAAGTCGTACTACCTTTGTGATCCTCCTAAAGAGGGCGATATGAAGGTTATAGCAGCCGAGTTCGAGACGAACGCGGTGGGTAGTTTTGGGCTAGATCTGATTAAACTCAAAGTCGAATATCTCGACGAAAGAGGAAGGTTCATCGGCGAAGGGATCGGTTTTGAAATTAAAGGACATAGGGCGATAAGAGGTTTTTTGGATTTACATCCTCGTTTATATTCCTTTTTTAAAGAACTCGAATTGTTCGAAGAAAGAATCCGATTAACCACCAAGATACTCAAGGAAACCTATATCGAATTTAGGATTCGTCAAGGCGAGAACGATCCCGAAACCCAAATTTTTAGAACCGATGAAAAAACCGAAAATAGAAAGATCGATGGCTTTACGAAAGGAATCTTCAGTTGGTACGTGAGGGGTATTATGAGGGATATCATCGATCGCTTGCGCGATACTCGCGATTATTGGAAATACGAAGACCTCGTCTACGCAATCAAACGAAAACGGCTCTTCAAAGAACGCTTAGTGTTAGATATCAAAAACGAGATTAGTCGCATCAAGGAGATTAGAAAGCAAGATCTACGATGCCAAATAACCGGCATTTCTCGATGAAGGGTTTAAGAAATAGTTTCTTATTTTTCTCGGTAATTAAACGTTGTTGATTGATTAATTTTAGGTTTTGTTATTTATATATATATATATATATATATATATATATATATATATATATTATTTATAGTTGTTTATTGATTAATTTTAGGTTTTGTTATATATATATATATATATATATTATACGCTACGTATACGTCTTTACCTTTTACATAGTAGGTGTTTAAAATATTTTTTGTGTTACTTAATGAACGATATTCGAAAAATTGAGTTTTTGATTTTTACATTTCATAAATGTATATTTCATAATTTTTACATAGTAGCCGTTAAAAATTTATTTTGTGTGTTAATAAATGATATTCGAAAAATTAAGTTTTTGATTTTTACATTTTATAAATAAATAAACGATTTACGAGTGAAATATTATTATAAAAAAATTGAACGACCTAATACGGTTCTAATACGATCAAAAGGACCGCGATGTATTGTCACGCAAAATAAGAATAATTTATTAAGAAATTATAAAAATTATACTACGGTTAATTAACGTAAAACAATTTCGGGAAATTAGAAGATGAAAAGGTAGATGAAGAAGAAGAAGAGTCGTCATCGCTGCAGCTATTATCCTCGTCGCTGTCGCACGAGTCATTTTCTTTCGGTGGAAAGGTACGGTTTTCGCCCCTCCTAGGCAAAGAGGAATCAGCAGCAGCGGCGTTGGCGGAATTGAAGAAAGGCCTTTTAGGATTAAAGTTATAACCTTTTGCGGGTGCGTTGAATAAAATGTCGTTGACGCAAAAGTCTTCGAAAAGGGAATCGTTTTTACGCAGCACGATTTCCTCGAAATTATCGACGTAAAACATTATCGCTTTCATCACGACGAATTCGTGATCGCAACAACGGTCGCGGCTTTTATTATTATTATCATTACGGTCGTCGTTGTCCTTTACTAGCATCAAATTTTTAGTCAAATTCGCGAAGCAATTTTCCAGGCACGTGAGTTCGTAAATTCGCTTGATTTTCTCGAAGTATAGACGGTCGTGTGGAAGAAATTTCTTTATCAGGTTACAAGAAACGTGATGGCAATTAATGGTGTGCGAAGAGTCTAAAACCAATAGGTTGTTCAAGCACTTTCTCATTTTTTCCTTTTCGGTACTGGTTAAATTTTTATAAACGTGTACGTCTGAAAACATTTGCTTTTTGAAAAGCTCGGGTCGATGGACGAACGAATTGGGCGCGTCGAAGAAATAAAGCGCGAAAAAATAGCAGTTGAAAACCGTCATTACGTTGAAAAGAACGACGCTTTCTTCGAAAATCGACATATTCGGCTGATTTTGGAAGAGGAGCGTGAAAACGGGGTTTTGAAGGAGCTTGTTTGTTTTAATCGTCGCGTCGGGCCAGCAACTGAATGCCGGCAACTTAGTTACCTTTTCGAATTGAGAGGTAATCAAGAATACGAAACTTTCCACGGGTTTCATTCGAGGCGCCGTCGTCATAGCGTTCTTATCACGCCGCCGCCGCTGCCGTTGTTGTTTTTGCTGTTGTTGTTGTTGTTGTTGTTGTTGTTGTTTCCTTTCCTCACCCGTCTGGGGGGGGGCAACGGCTGCCGCTGCCGCTTCGGCACCATCGGCTTTAGCGGTGGCGGTCGCAGTGGCAGTGGAGGTATCGGCGACGGTCGCGGCGGCGACGGTTTCTTCTCTTATCCTAATTAACTGGTGGTACGTCAATCGCTGACACTCTTCGATAATCGAATAAAAACTATCTTCCGAGCGTAAAATCTGATTTAATGGCGTGAACGCGCCTCTCGATGATGATTTCACCCCATCGCTAGTTTTTGCGGAATGGGTTCTGGGTGTGGGTACCGCCGCCGGGACCTTAATCAGTCCACATTCGACCAAAAAATTGGCTATTAGCAACATGTTGGTCGAGAGCTTTTGAGACATGCATACCTGAATAAAGAATACAGGGTTGAAGAAAAAAGTGTTTAGATTTTTTTTAGCCACGTCGCTGAGGTAGAAAGAGAATTCGTTATTGACGAACCTGTAGAGGTTTAAGAGAACGTCGAAATTATAATTAGCGCTAATTTTCTCCAACGTGATAAATTTAAATTTCTTCATACTCTGACTGTTCAATTGAGAAGTGTAGAAACGAGTTTTAAAAAAATTCTTGAAGAATTCCAGACTCGACTTGTCATTCTCGTTTTCCTCGACTAGATGAGAAAAGCAGTCTTCCGTTAAAACTGGGTCTACCCTCAACAGTTTCGAGAACAGCACGCTTTCCTCGCTGACACCCTGAAAGGTCGTGAGGTGAAGAAGAATTGGTCTTGATGGCGGTGACGGTGACGGCGTCTTGTTGGAGTAGGTTCTTTTTCTTCTTCTTTCCTCCATAGCGAATATCGAAGTTGGGCGAACGAGCACGTAGCCGGCGCGCATGGCCCTGTTCAACAAATCAATGAACATCGTTTTAAAAAAACTTTGCCTATGAAACGAACTGATAATGAGATCGACGCACTTTTTATTCATCCATTCGTCGTCCTCGATACTTTTTCCAGCCAGCATAATTCTGATTCTCAGACTGTCTAGTATCGTATCGAACCAGGAAAAACTCCCCGCCTTCAGCACGGACCACACGTAAGGCGGCGGGTGAGAGAAGCCCCTGAACCTAAAACTAACCGAATATCCAAAAGTTCCCGCCGGAATTATGTAGAAATGGGGATGAAATATCCTATGATTCGCCCCTTTTAACGTTTCAAACCAATAAGAAAACGCCACCGGATTCGCGTTCAAGTTGCCGCTAATTCCTGAACGAATAACTAAATGATTCGAGAATAAAAAATTTCCAGCGCCGTTCTCTCTTAGCTCTGCCTCGTCATCGTCGTCTTTTTCTCGTTCCTCTCCGACCTTATTTTTCGAGGACGCTGTCGAGGTGAAAACCGGCTGTGCCAATAGCGCTTCGATTTCCCTCTGGCTGAAAAATACGTCTTTTACCGCTATGGGGCCCAAAGATACCTCCAGAGAATAGCTATTGGCTGTTAAACGCTGAGGCTTACGGGGATTGCGAGATCGGGCGTTTTCCTTAACGTTATTTCTATAATAACTATTTTCGTAACTGCTTCGATTAAACAAAGAATCGTTTATTCTATTAGCCGTTTTGATAGAGTTTAGAAATATTTCCATTCTCGGTCAGCCAGTGAATTTTTTTTGTTAAATTAAAATTTAACGATGCGTGAGAGAATTTTAAGATGAAGGAAAAAAATATTTATTTTCCCATATTTTAGACAGTTTATTATTGAACAAATGTTTAACAAATTATCCATAAAATTAACAACGATAAATATTTTAATATAATAGAAAAAAAAGTATTACTTAAACGAAATACGGATTTGTCGCGATCTGGCTGCCTGCCTGGTAGCCTGGGCCGCGCATTACTACCCTTCGCGAGATCTTCCGGAATAGCACTTCTAGTTGTCTTCCGTTCTCCGAGGTATCCCGATGCTGAATGAATGAAAATCTCACGCGGCGGCCGAGTCGATCGCATCCGGGTAGAAGAATTGTTTTCTCTCTTTAAAATTTTTAATCGAGAGATTTATGTTCACTGGCGTCGTCACAGCGTCGTCTTTCATCCGCTCGACCGTCTCCATGACCATTCTCCTCATTTCATTTCTTTGGTACTCCCTGTTTCTCAAAACGAACACGAGGTCTTCGAAAGCGATTATGTCCGGGTTTAGGAATGCCTGATTTAAATTTCCTTTCAAGAACTGTCGGAATTTGTTCATTTCGACAGCCGACCTCAAAAACTCTATTATGTATGCTTCTTCGCCGTCTTCATCGGTTAACAAAATATGTTTTCGGCCACTCGCGGCGATCACTCCGTCCGATCTTCTCGTGATTAAGTAATAGTTAGCCAGAGTATTTAATGAATATTTCATAATCGCTTGAAAATTAGCGAAATCCGATTTGAATTCTCTTATTCGAGTTATAAGACTGACGAAGTCATCGATGCTTTGCCTTCCCTTTAAGTGAAATTTGCGCGTGGTCGTCAACCCGTCGTCGCCGGAATACAGAGAAGCCTCGAATGAGACGTAGTCGAATCCCACCTTGCCGATTCGACGTTCGCATCTGAGCCTCAAAAATTGGGCGGGAGTTTTCCGAACCTTTTCGCTGTTCAATTTCGGTGACGATAGTTCTCCTTTTTCATCGGATTTCGGATGTTCGACGTTATATTTATTTCCCTTTTTGCCGAAGGGTAACTCGAAAATACTTTCGTAAGATGTCGCGTGCTGGCATTCGTAGGACATATTTAAGAATATTAATATTTTCATCATAGTCTCCATGTCTATATAGAAATAGTTTGAAGTCTGGATGTGGATAAACTTAAAAAAATTAAATCCATTCTTCATGCAGTAAAAATAGAGCCGATACCAACGGTTGTTCACGAAGCCGAAAGAAGGATATTCAAAATACGATAATCTTTTAGCGTACATTTTTGGAGATGTAATAGCTTCGTAGTCTTCGAGAAAAGAGGAATTGAGCATCTTTGTAAGGCGGGGCGAGCGAAACCCGCTGCAAGAAGAAGAAGAAGTCGCCTATCGGGAACAAATTTCAACTGCTCGAGCGAGGAGGCGTAGCCGCTAAATTTAGGTTGGTGCGCTGTAAATTATAAGCGCTATATTTTCTTTCAACTTCTGGGAAGTCGTTTACCTCGCTTCTAAAAATACTTTTGAGGACATATCAAAAATTCAAGCCTATTTGTAGCCCCTCGTTGTAGAGCAAACCTTATCTTATCTTAAATATTTAAAAAAGAATATTAAAAAATTTAATGTTTTGATTTAATATTATAAATATTGAAATGTAATTATTTAAATTTAATAATATAAAGTTTACTTAATAATAATAATAATATAAATAGTAATAATAATAATAATAATAATAATAATAATGATTATAATAATCATGATGATGATAAAAATAATAAAGTGTTTTAAAAGAAGTTGTGTTTCTTTTATCCTTTTTTAATGTTTGCAATATCGCCTACTTTGATAAAGAAAACCGTCTGTTGTCGGGACAGAATGTAACGACATTGAATAAAATCGCAATTGGGATAGTTCGCTCATTTTTGCCTCGCGACAAGTCATATATAGGTAGATTTTGTTTAGTGGAAATGCCTCTTTCGTATTTTTGAAAGTCATCATTATTCGTTTAGGACCGTTAAAAAAATTAATTAATTTTTTTTAGTTTTCATAAAAAAGCAAAATACTTAGTTCATCCTGTATTTATATCTCGCCTATAAAAGGGAGTTGAAATGTTATATTTTTTATCATTCAGACAAGCGTGGTTTTAAGCGAATGCGAGTCTCCACCCGGTACACCAGTATCTGAGAATAAAAAGATTTTTTTTATTCTAATGTTGTTAAAGTGTTTCTCGTTTACGGTGAAGAAGATACCGTGTCCTAATTTTAATCCTTAGCTTTAACGATCGATATCGAAGAATCAATCGAAATGGAAAGAAATGGAAAAAAACTGCAAGATTTAGCTATGAACGTTATTTTCGAAACATCGACTTTCCAAGACGCGTACGACGTTTCGGATTCGAAACAATTCGCAATGAACTGCGATTTGATTATGAATAATTTCATTGAAAAACACGGGACGAAGGAGTTATATTTCAACCTGCTCTTTTCTCTATTCGAATCGGAAGAAGAAGAAAAAACCTCGGCGATCTATCTAGACTTTCTTAAAATCGCGACGGAAACTCCTTACAGAGCGACCGAAGCGATAGCCCTGACGTTGACCAAATATATGGTCGCCACGGAAGGTCGGGCAGATGGTGTTTCCGCGGCTGCTAAAACGACCAAAGTTATTAGGACGATGAGTACCGAATACGAACGCCTAAATTCTTTCATTTTTTCAATTGACCAATATGAAACCTTTATAAAATTAACGGACTTAATGAAAGAAGAACGACGTCAACCGTTAGTTCGTATCGAGAAGCTAGAAATTGTTAATACTGGTATTAACCCTCTCACCTTCGACGAAGTCCTCGAAATGGTGAAAAATATTTCCATCTTATTTCCAAATCTAATAGAAATAAAACTGATATGTAAATGCGGTGAAAGGGTGTTAGAACAGGACCTGTTTGACAACTTTATTGATCTAAAAGGCCTTCTTGTTTTGAGCAAGTCAGCCAACGATACTTTCTATAGCAAATCGGATATGGATTCTTTAAAGGCGTCGGGAACAGTTGTAGAAATTGATTTTTCTAGTAAATTGCGGGATCTTCTTATTCCCTCGTTAAAGAAATTGACTACCCTAATTGTGGATCATAACAACATCGAGGAAGTCATGGAAATCTCATCGTTATTTAAATTGCAAAAAATCGGAGTTCGTTTAAACCACAAACATCCCCTTACCATCTTTAGCAGCCATCGTGTAAGCCTATTGGCAGCAAAAACTGGTGTGAAAACGTTAGAATTGATTTTAAGTTTCTCGGCTGAGGAAGAAATATTTCCTAGCTATGCTTATATTATGTACGCGAACGCATTTCGTAAATGCTATGATTGTACTAGTCAAAAACTTGATAATTTAGTCTTGGCCGTTGAAATCGAAAACAGAAGGATAATTAAATGGGTAATCAGTCAAGCTCCAGCGGCGCAAGTCGAAAATCACCTGAACTTATTAGTTGAGAAGAAGAAGAGAAAGAAAGAAACGGAGGTTTAAGACGTGAAATTCGTTATTACTAAAAATGTTGGAAATTAATTTTTTGAGACTTCTTACTAAAGATCGCGAAAGAAACGAAATAAAAATACCATTTTGTCTCGCGTGCAAAGGGATTCACGCGATCATGTCGATCTTTAGGCGCGGGACTTACTCAGGCATTGAACAAACGTGCAATATTCATTGCGATATATCGTGGCGAAAAGAGATTGAAAAGAAAATAATTAATTCTTGGGATACCAAATTTTTTAGAAACCGATTGCGAAGAAATATTAAAAAGATCGATGGTTCATTGGAATTGAATTTACGAAACGTTTGCCAATTTAACGCTATCCTTCAAAGAAACGAAAGCGTCGATACCTCGTCTCCATTCCGCTTTCCAAATGTGCGTTGCTTGAGATTGACATACGACGAAATCTACAGAAAATTCCATTCAAATCGAAATTGCGGTTCATTGAATAATAAAATTGTAGAAGCCTTTCCGAATCTAACTGACTTAGAAATCAAACTGAACGGGTACGTGGATTCGTCTTTCCAAAAGTGTTGTGATTACGGCGAAATGGTAGAAGATGATGAAAACGAAGCCGTTTTTAAAAATTTGGTAGAATTAAAGATCGACTTTGACGACGTCCTTGTGTGTGATATTTGTAGCGCCTCTCCGAATCTAGAAAAGGTCGTTGTATTTTTCGGTCGCACGTCTATTTCTCCTTGCAAAATTTATAATCTTTTGAACACTCGCTCTTTCGAAAGAGGGGTGGAATTTAATTTTGATAAATACTTAGTAGAAGAAGATTCATTAGAGGTGTTTCACGATTATTGCCCCATTCCTGAACACAAAAGAAATATCAACCAATTATTCGAGAAAATTATAGTCACTTTGACCAATGTTGACGGAAATCCAGTCATTCGTTGGAATATAAAACAGTATGATTTTACCAATATGTGCGACTTGCCAGCTCATTTTGAGTCAATTGATGACGATAACCACAGCGTCGAAAGAGAACAGAAATTCTTCGAGAGTAAGCTATGGTTACGAGATGATATTTATTTTCGTAACCCGCGCTCTTTTTTTAAGTTGCTAGAAAAATTTCGAGATCCAGAACCCAGAACATTTCATTTGATTCATCCCTCTATTGATAATCATGATTTCATAGCGCAACTTTTTGAAGCTGTTGGAGATATAATATATTCTCATATACGCCACCACATATTTTATAATCCATATAGAATAAGAATATAATAGTAATAAAATTTGTTAACGACGATAGTTTTTATTTGTAACCGTATTTTTTGCTTTTTAATACACAAACTAAAAGAACTAACGAATTTCTGCTTTAAAGACGATGCTTTTAAAAACTATATAAACAAACATTTTTTTATATTTGTTATTTTACTTACCCATGAAAATTAATTTTCTATAGAAAACTGGTTTAGAGATAACTAAATTATTATTTCTTTAATTTAGGTAGCCATCAAAAGTAATTTTCCATAGCAAACGGGTTTTAGGGGTAGATAATTAAAAAGAGTATAAAAGTGCCTAAGTCGAAGTCTAAGTTATAAGTCGAAAGGACTACAGTGCTAAGTCGAGGTCTAAGTGCTAAGAGCGAGGTCTAATACAAAGTTCGAAGGTTAATGTTGCTAAGCTCGAAGGTCTAAGCTATAAGTCGAAGTCAAGTGCTAAGTCGAAGGTTCTAAGTGCTAAAATCTAGAACTAGTATAAGTCGAAGGTCTAAAGCTAAGTCGAAGGTTTCTAAGTATAGTCGAAGGTCTAAGTGCTAAATCTAAAATTTCTCAAAGAAAATAATACACAAAATTTTTTAAGACCAAATTATTTTAGATTTTCACACTTAGACCCTTGACTTATATCAGTTCCCGATCAGCTGGAACTATATGACGTCATAAACGGATTGAAGATGTTTTAGCTTAGGTAACTGGTATTTGAAAGCGTTCAGCGACTTCTTCGATTCCCGTAAGGCGGCACTATATTATAGTGATGTTTCGAAGGGAACCGAAAAACGACCTAACGTGATCGGGTGACGCTTTTTAGGCTATATACCATCGCCAAACCCTATATAGTGACATTTCGAACGGAAGTATAAGTCGGAGGTCTAAGTATAAGTCGAAGTCTAAGTATAAGTCGAAGGCTCTAAGTGCTAAAGTCGAAGGTCTAGTAAACGTCAAGGTCTACAGTGCTAAGGCTCGAAGGATCTAAGTATAAGTCGGAAGTCTGAAGAGCTACAGTCGAAGTCTAAGATAAGTCGAAGGCTCTGACGGTGCTAATTCGAAGGTCTAAGAGCTAAGTGCGAAGGTCTAAGTGCTAAGCGAAGGTCTAAGTGCCTAAGTCTGAAGTCTAAGTGCTAAGTCGAAGGTCTAAAGTGCTTAAGTCGAAGCTAAGTTAAAGTCGAAGTCTAAAGTGCTAAGTCGCAATGTTCTAAGTATAAGTCGAACAGATCTAAGATATTAATTCGAGGTCTAAGTGCTTAAAATCTAAAATTTCTCAAAGAGAAAATAATACACAAAATTTTTAAGGGTCAACAAAAAAATTGGAAAGGGCATTCATTCGCTGGTTACACAGCGAAATCAAAGACGGCAAAATTTGTCCCGATGAAATACGTCCAAATTTTCCTACAGAGTGGAAACGGTTTTTAGAAGAAAATCGAATTGATGTCGAATTTATTTAACGTATAACGCACGCATATAAAATATTTTTGATCTATATTTAATAAAATGTATAATTCATCTCGTTTGTTTTCATTTTTAAAAAAATATGCTGCGATATAATTATCCACTATATTTTTATAATTTACATTTTCTTCGCGTATCGAAGTAAGCTTTACTAGTTACGCTGATTCTCGCGAATAAGTGAATAATATCATTTTTAATGGGAAAAAATTAAAATCTACTGTTTAATCTGTGCCAAAAATTGGCACAAATCCCTTTATTACCTAAAAATTTGGTGCCAATTTTGTGCTATGTTCCCAATAGGGGGTTTTGACACAAATTTGTGCCAAAGCCATGTTCCCCATCTTATCTAGGGTAAAATATATGGAAGTGCGTCCCGAAATGTCACTATATAACAACGACGTTTCCGAGAGAAAATGGTGTCGTGGGTTTTTTTTAATTTTTTTTAGTTAAGTTATGTCTAAAAATTATTTATCGAAGAAAATTGAATTTAAGGGAGACTAAACTATAAAAAAATAATAATAATATATAGAGTACACTTTAAAAAATAACTTAAAAAAATCTTAAGGGTACCCCCTCGGGCTTCGATAGGGGCACGAAACATTTTTTTTGCCATTTTCAGAACAATTTTCTTACGCTGATTCCACGAATGTTATTAGTTTTTTTTGTAGCTATCGTAGTTTTCGAGAAAAAAAATAAAATATCCCAAAAAATTTCAAATTTTTTTTTTTCATTTTTAGAACAATATTTGTTCTTACGCCGGATTCCACGAAGTTATTAATTTTCTTGTAGGCTATCGTGTTTTTGAAGAAAAAATAATTAAAAATAGCGCCCAAAAAATCAAAAAAAATTTTTTGCCATTTTTAGAAGAATTTTCTTACGCTGATTCCACGAATGTTATTAGTTTTCTTGTAGCTATCGTAGTTTTAGAGAAAAAAAATAAAATATCCAAGAAAAATTCAAATTTTTTTTTTCATTTTTAGAACAATTTTCTTATGCTGATTCCACGAATGTTGTTTGTTTTCTTGTAGCTATCGTAGTTTTTGAGAAAAAAAATAAAAAAGCCCCCTAAAAATCAAAAAAAAAATTTCCCATTCTTTAGCAACCAATTATCTTACGCTGATTCCACGAAATGTTATTATTTCATTTGTATTTATCCTAGTTTCGAGATGATTATCGTTTAATCCCACTCTGACGTCATTATAGTGACGCCCATCGGACTAATTATACGTCGAAGTCTAAGTGCAAATTCGAAAAAAAAATTAGAACAAGAAAAATTATCGGGGGAAAATATTTCTTCCTGTAGATAATTAGAGATTTTTCACACTTAGACCTTTGGACTGACTTAATATAGTTCCCGTTGAAACGCACCACTATATCGAGTGAAGCGACGTTTATACAACTAAAAAGTGGCATTGAAAGCGTTCAGCCGCTTTTGCGATTCCCGTAAGGCGACATTACTATAGTGACGTTTCGAAAGGAACCGAAAAACGATCTAATTTGATCGTGCAACACCTTTTAAGGTACTAAACTAGCATCGTTCAACCCCAAATAGTTGACGTGTCAACGGAAGTGATATAAGTCCAAAGTTTAAGTGTTGAAAATCGTAAAAATCACAGAGATATAATTCCCAAAAAGTTTTTAAGTCAAATATTATTAGGGATTTTCACACTTAGACCTTTGACTTATATTAGTTCAACAAACAAACGAACGAACGGTAAGACGAACAAACGAACTCAAAACATACTATATTCTTCCGAACGAAACATCAACTCACGCTCGACCCACGCTCGACCCACGCTCGACCCACGCTCAACCCACGCTCAACCCACGCTCAACCCACGCTCAACCCACGCTCAACCCACGCTCAACCCACGCTCAACCCACGCTCAACCCACGCTCAACCCACGCTCAACCCACGCTCGACCCACGCTCAACCCACGCTCAACCCACGCTTAACCCACGCTCAACCCACGCTCAACTCACGCTCAACCCACGCTCGACCCACGCTCAACCCACGCTCGACCTACGCTTGACCCATGCTAAATCCTCGCTCACGCTCACGACCGTGTGTATGCTCTTCGCTCTAATAGCTACGTCATCACGCTCGCACCACGCGTCCGGAGCTAAGTCGGAAGGTCTAAGTATAAGTCGAAGGTCTAAGTGCTAAATCTAAAATTTCTCAAAGAAAATAATACACAAAAGTTTTAAGTCGAAATTATTTTTCGGAATTTGCACTTAAGACCTTCGACTTATTATCATTCCCGGATCAGCGTCATTATAGACGTCAATCAATCGGATTGAAGATAGTTTAAGCTTAGGTAACTGGTATTTGAAAGCGTTCAGCGGCTCTTCGATTCCGTTAAGGCGACACTATATTTATAGTGACGTTTCGAAGGGAACCGAAAAACGACCTAACGTGATCGGGTGACGCATTTTCTAGGGATTAAACCATCGCTTGAACCCGATATGTGACACGTTTCGAACGAGGACTGATATAATCGAATGGTCGTAAGTGCTAAGTCGAGGTCTAAGTGCTAAGTCGCAAGGTCAAAGTGCTAAGTCGAAGGTCTAAAGTTCTACAACAAAGGGAACTGAGATAAGTCGAAGGTCTAAGTGCTTAAAAATAAAAATATCAAAGAAGATCGAAGGTCTAAGTGCATAGGTCGAATGTCTAAGTGCTAAGCGAAGGTCTAAGTGCTAAGTCGAATGTCTAAGTGCTAAGTCGAGGTCTAAGTGCTAAATCGAAGGTCTAAGTGCTAAGTCGAAGGTCTAAGTGCCTGTTCGTTCGTTTGTTTGTCGAGGTGTAAGAGCTAAGTCGACAAGGTCTAAGTATAAGTCGAACGTCCTAAGTGCTAAGTCGAAAGGTCTAAGTATATAAGTCGGAAGGTGAAGAGCTAAGTCGAAGTCTAAAGGTTATAAGTCGAAGGCTACGTGCTAAAATTAAAATTTCGCAAAGGAAGATAATACACAAAATTTTTAAGTCCAAATTATTTTTCGGAAATTTGCCACTTTAGAACCTTCGATTTATATCAGTCCGCATCCAGAGCGTCATATCATGACGTCATAATCGGATGAAGATGAGTTTTAGCTTAGGTAACTGTCGTATTTGAAAGCGTTCACGACTTCTCATTCCCGTAAGTCGACACTATATTATAGTCGATGTTCGAAGGAACCGAAAAACGACCTAACGTGATCGCAGGACGCTTTTTAGGGTATAAAAACCATCGTTGAACCCGACTATTAAGTGACGTTCGAAGGGAACACCGAACCAAGTATAAAGTCGAGGCTAAGTCCAAAATCTAAAAAATCCTCGAAAGAAAAATATTTAAAATTTTATTTTAAGTCGAAATTTTTTCGGAAAAAGCACTTAGACCTATCTCGACTTATATCAGTCCCGATTCATCCGTCACTAAAATAACGTCCATAATTGTCTTCACGATAGTAGGGAATCTTTCTAGTACCAAATGCACTGTATATGTAAACCTTTTTTTTTACGGGGTTTTCGACTAGGTCCTTACACATAAATCGATAAGCGACGCTTAAATTCACCCTAGCGCCCATTTTTTTGGTTTAGGGTTGCTGACCCTTTTTTTTAGGGTGGTAAGTCCGGATGTTACATATACATTTTTTAGGGCGCTAGGGTCGATGAAGGGTCGTTTCAAAAAAAATTTTTTTGGGTGTTTAAAACTAACGAATACCCATGGGGAGACCGCCCCGATGTCAGGAGTCGGGGTCTCTCGGCCTCTAGGTGGACTACGGGGGGGACTAATCCCCCCCTCCGGGGATGGTCTCCGGAACCCCCGCTCTTTGGTCTTTGGGTGTCGCGGGGGTTCCTCCGACCATCCCCTCCGGGGTATGAAACGTCCCCCCCCTCCGTCCCCCATCGGCTCGAGCCCCCTAATAAGGGGTAGAAATTTTTTTTTTAGCGGTGGTTCTAAAAATGGTAATTTTGCTTGTTTTTTTTCTAGCGGAGGTTCTAAAAAGGGTAAATATGCTTGTTTTTTGTTTTGCGGTGGTTCTAAAAAGGATAAATAGGCTTTTTTTTTGCGCTTTTTTTAACCCTTGTTAGGGGGCTCGAGCCGATGGGGGACGGAGGGGGGGACGTTTCATACCCCGGAGGGGATGGTCGGAGGAACCCCCGCGACACCCAAAGACCAAAGAGCGGGGGTTCCGGAGACCATCCCCGGAGGGGGGGATTAGTCCCCCCCATAGTCCACCTAGAGGCCGAGAGACCCCGACTCCTGACATCGGGGCTGTCTACCCGTGGGTATTCGTTAGTGATATACCCAAAAAACAGTCCAGCGCCCTCTTTTTTTGTGGTCAGGGACTTACTTTTTTTTATACCATGTATATTAAAAAAATGTATATGTACTAAGTAAGGTGGCATGGGGTTCATGCCATCGGATGGCATGAGTTGCGAATACCGCATTAAAATAAATAAAACATGACATGCCATGCTGCATATACACGATTTGGCATGAAATCCATGCCATGACCATGCTGCGTATTCGTCTTAGCGCCCAAAAATGGTCAGTCTGTTGTAGCTTAGGTAACTGGTATTTGAAGGCGTTCAGCGACTTTTCCGATTCCTTTCAGGCGACACTATATTATAGTGAGGTTTCGAAGGGAACCGAAAAACGACCTAACGTTATCAGAGGAGTTTATATTTTCACACTTTTAAAAAACTTTTTTTCTCAATATGTATTATATATTTTTTTTTAATTTTTATTTTTTTTATTTTACTTTTTTCTTTAGATTTTAATTTTGAACGAATATCGTAAAAGAAAAATTAGAAACTTTAGTTTCTTTTAATAAAAAAGGTATATAGAAGGAATAAAAATTCAATTTTTAAAAACAATTTTTATTAGCACGAAAATAGTAAGGTCGTATAACATTTTTTAAAAAAAATAGGCAACGTAGGGTGAAAAGGTCTCGTCGACTTTTCAAAAAAAAACCTCACTCACGCGAGAATCATATCATCACGATCTATTTTTGGGGCCCCTCCCTCTAATAATTTTTTAAATTCTTCGCTCCACCCTAGCTTTTCCACAATATTATGGCAGTGTTCCTCGAAATCACCAAAGAGCCTGACGGTTAAATTCTTGTGGTTTGGAATATTTAATTCTGCGAGCTGTCGAGATTCGATTTCCGTTTGAATTTCTCGGATGGGTTCTCGATTGATAAAAAGCCGAGGGCAAGATTCGGGCGCCGAGTAAACCAAATGAGCGAAAGGAGCGAGGGTTAAAGAAGCTCCTATTATTATTAATAAATCGCAATTTTGAAACTCTTTGATGCGTTTACTTATATCTTGCGGAGGTAAAGGCTCGTTGTATAGTAGGATATCCGGTTTCACCACGCCTTTGCCGCAAACGGAGCAAATGGGAATAACGCCTTCGAAAAAAAAAAGTTCGTTTTTCATCCATTCTCGCGTGTATTCTTCTTTGCACGAAAGGCAATGATTCGTGCGAAGCGAGCCGTACATTTCCGTGATCTTTTCAATCGGGATACCGGCTAAGGTATCCAGCGTATCTACGTTTTGCGTGTAATGTCGCACCAAGATCCCTTTGTCGTGCAGCAGTTTAACGAAGTAGTGAGCTGGAGTTGGTTTAAATTCGGACGGGTAAAAATCTTTAAACAATTTAAAAAAAGGTTTCGGGTTCTTTTTGAAAGATTCCATATCGAATATAGCTCTGGGGTTCGGCAACTCTTCGTCTTCGTCGTATTTTTGTATATTTTTGTATATTTTGATGGTCGATGACCGATCGTCCGGAATTTCCAAAGATGTAGATATCTCGGAACCGACCAAAGTGATTACGTTTTTACATTTTCGGGTGTTAATGAGGGAAACCACGTCGTCGAGCGTCAGTCGCCGGTTCTTGGAGGTTTTTACCTCGGACGATGATGCGCTTGTCGTTGATGCGATATGTTCAGCCATTCTAGGTCAGAAAATATTGTGATAATTCGACAGACCTCAAGCTCTTATTTATATAGTAAATTCGAAAATAGTTTCTTATAATTGTTACTCTTTATTTATTAATTTATTTATTATTTTTTATTATACTATTTTGATTTTTCACGTTTTTAAATGTAATTTAGTTTTCAAAGTTGCATTCCGATGTTTTAGATTAATATTATCTGTTATTTTTTTCAATCTAACTGGAATCATTTCGTTCAAACGTATTTATACACTTTAATATCCAAAAACGAATTTACGTTTTTCAAAACTATGAAAATTCTACTACAAATTAAATTTTATTTACATTTTCAAATTACTCACGCTCGTCTAATAATTACTTTTTTGCTTATTCTTTGTAAATCGAATAAAAAAACTACATATATTTTCAATATTTTTAATGTAAATAACAATAAAAAGTTTTATTTCATCGTTTTTTATATTTATTTATCTTTTTCGCCTATAAAAGGGAGTCGTGTCTTCTACAACTGTTACCACCAATCATTTTACCCTGCGATTTAGCACCTGAGAATAGCATTTTATGATTGTTTTTTGTAAAGAAAATATTGCGTTATCTTAATCTTCTTTATAACCCGAATTCGACGAGGACAAAATCGAAATGGAGGAAAATGTGAAAAATCTGCAAGATTTAGCGATGAAGGTCATCTTGCAAACACGATCCTTTCAAGATTCTTTCAACAGCGGATCGGATTCGAAAAGACCAGCGGTGAATTATTATTATTCTTTGCTCTTCGATTTGATCATGAATCGGTTGACCGAAAAACACGGAGCTAAAGAATTAAATTTCGACCCGCTCTTATCGCTATTCGATTCGGACAACCGAGAAAAAAAATCGGCTATCTATGTGGCCTTTCTGGAAAATGCTACGAAAAATCCGTACAAAACGACCGAAGCGATAACCCTCACGTTGACCGAGTATATGGTCCCTGCGAACAGTTTTTCCGATGACGCTCCTGATGTGGCTGTCAAAACCGCCGAAGTAATTAGGGCAATGGGTACCGAATTCGAAGGTTTAAAAGTTTTGACTTTTTCTTTAGACGAGCCCGAAATGTTTTTAAGATTAACGAACTTAATGAAAGAAAAACGATATCAACCTACTAGTCTTCGCACCATCGAGAGCTAGAAATCGTATCAATTTGTGTTCTATACACTCTACGGGGAGCACTTGGCTGCAGCAGGCACGAACACGCCACACCGACCTGAAATCCGACAGAACCGTACCATAAACTAAACGTGCAAAAAAATGTCAAAACCGACATGAGGCAAATTATCTTTATTAAAACTAGTCGCTGAAGACGGAAAAAATGGAGGTGCTCCTATTTACTATTATTGAGTGGCGGCGAAACACTCTTTGCTTTAAAAGCACAACCGCCTCCAATTGCTACCAATTTAACACAAGCGAAACACCGAAATACTTTGTTCCAACACATTGATTTTCGCAACCGAACAATTGCGCAAGCTTTCGCAAATTCCTCCCTTCCCGAATTCCACTAACTTAACTGCTGGCTTCTTACAACAAAATCTCGACGAACTTCTCGCACAACGTTCAAATCCGTATGTTAATATTTATCAAATCGGTGTTCGTTTTTCACCTCACCAACCGTCTCCGCCGTTGGCGCAACTCTCGACAATAGCATTGTTGCCGCAAAACCACACACAACGGAGGTTGACACGCGCATTCAAAGCAACTTGAAATTTTCAAGGTAACCAACCCGTCGGCCGACGAATTCGTTTCACCCAACTAAACTACTATATTCAGTTTCCGAGATCAACGTTTAGGCCCTGCCAGAATCATGTTCCCAACCAAACACCTTACAATAACATATAAGTCGTGAGGCACGCCGTTAAAACATTGATACCCAGATACAATCGCAATGGCATATCCAGCGCAGTCAAACATCCGGCAACAATTTGCACCCGCGTAAAACAAAACGTTATCGACTGGGCGGAAAGCACAGCAACGAAGCGAATAACCCGTCGCCTCAGAGGAGACATCCATATTCGAACAACCATCTCAGTCCGTTAATTCACCACAGGTTGGCGAATAGTTTTTCCGCACACTTTTCTTCAACCGCAAAATCGTGTGCCACGCGCAAATCGACATAAACAATTTGAATCTCTCATGCCGGCGTCTTCCGGCGTTAATTGGCTCTTTATGCGCTATCTGGCAAGGGAGTGCTCAGAACAAATAACTGCCCATTTACCAACAACACGGAAAGTAAACGTCGTGGCGAAAAAATGTTGAACATGGCAATACCAGCCCACATACTCCCATCCTGGGAATAACGGCATTTTCGAACCAAAATGACGCCAACACCGCGACATAAGAATCAACTCACGGTTCTTGGACTGAACTTTTCCGCCCCGCTGTTGTCAACTGTAAATTTCTCCTCCAGCTAACGCAACCCAAAACAAACTGTATAACCCTTTCCTCCCTTTCGCATTTTCCCGAAAATGCGCGATAAATCTGCGACCTGTCCGTACGATGAAAATAATGGAGCATTGTGAGGGACTCACACCACTGCGGCGTTCAATTGAAGTGAATATCAGTCGCACGCGTCCCCCTTGTAACGCCTCACCTTCAAGCCATCGCCAACGCAATCAACACAACCGCTTATTTTCACTCAGGTCTGCCACGGAACCTGCAGACACTGTCTTCGCAGCAAAAACTGAATAGCCGCCAGGTTTTTAACAACTCTGGCT
>JABUQX010022835.1:2500-7500 GCA_015478945.1 Trachelipus rathkii
TATATATATATATATATATATATATATATATATATATATATATATATATATATATATATATATATATCTGGTATATAAATAATAGATAGAAAATAATATATATATATATATACATATACAGATATATATATAGATATATATTATATATATATTATTATTATATTATTATATTATATATTATATATTATTATATATATATATATATATTATTATATTATATATATTTGGTATATAAATAATTGATAGAAAATAATCTATATAAATTATTCTCAATATTTTTATATATTATTTTTTATATAGAAATATCTATATATATTATTATTATTATTATATATATACATATATATATTATTACCGCATATTATTATTATTATTATTACATATTATTATTATTATATTATATACATATATATATATATTATATATATATATATATATACATATATATATATATATTATATTATTATTATATATATATTATTATATATATATATATATATATATGAGAGAGTTTATACTAAGGAAGTCAAGATCACAGAAGTTTCTCCATTTTTTTTTTTGCTACCTCCAAGCAGAGATTCTTCCTACTGACTTTCCAGCATCAGGATTTGCATGGTTTTGTATAACCGTTTAAGATGAATCTTTTTTTATGCCTACTCAAAAGAAAATTGTTAAAAAATTCTATTTGTTTTTGTCTTTTTTTTTGAAATACATGGGCCCTCGAGCAAGTTAGTCATTAAAATTTATTACAGACATGCTCGTTACATCAACACCTGCTCCATCTTAGTTTCGTATGGTGATTCCTAGAGCTTGCATTAAGCACGTTGAAATAATTTAGTGTATAATAGTTTTGCATTTACTGTGTATAATGGTCGTTAGTCGAATAACATCAGGGGAGGCTTGGTGAAACACTATAATTACTTATGTTCTTTATTCCACAGCATCTTGCAAATATATATATTATTATTATTATTATTATTATTATATATATATATATATATATTATTATATACATACATATATATATATTATTATTATATTATTATATATTATTATTATTATTACATATATATATATATATATATAAACATTTTATGTAACTTTAGCTTCATACAATTGGAAATATATATATTATTATTATTATTATTATTATATATATTATTATATTATTATTATACATATATATACATATTATTATTATTATTATATATATATATTATTATTATATATATATATACATATTATTAAACATTTTATGTAACTTTAATCCTTACAGCAATTGGAAATATATATATATATATTATATATATATATATATATATATATATTATATACATATTATTACATATTATTATTATATATATATATTATTATATATATATTATTAATATTATTATTATATATAAACACCGGTTTAAGAATTAACTTATAAATAATAAATATAAAATATATATATATTATTATTATTATTATTATTATTATTATTATTATTATATTATTATTATTATTATTATTACATATATATATATATATTATATATATATTATACATATATATATATATATATATTAAATAATAGAGATCTAGCTATATATTATATATATATATATATATATAGAGTATATATATATGTATATTATTATTATTATATATTATATACATATATATATATATATTACATATACATATTACATATTATATTATTATATTATATATTATTACATTATATCATATTTCAGTCTTTAAGCTGCACATGTGGCATTATTATTATTATTATTATTATCATCATCATTATTATTAACACTGGAATTATTAACACAGGTATTATTATTATTATTATTATTATTATTATTATTATTATTATTATTATTATTATTATTATTATTATTATTATTATTATTATTATTATTATTATTATTATTATTATTTTCATTTAATACTTGTAGAATAACACTTGACATTTCGACGTAGTTTTGAAGTCCTATAATCGCTGGCCCGGACACATAAGAGAAAATCTCAGCAGCTGTAATGTTCAACTTGTGATTTCGGTACCGCACTAGACCCATCTCCTCATTCCAAAGAGTTGTAAACTGCTCTATGTCGATAGCTTCAAGCAGCGAAGCTACGTTGGCGGGGTTGAACAAGAAGTTCTCTAAGAATGCATCATGTAAAATACGATATGCGGCGTTTAATAGGTCCTCGAGTTCAATAATATCGTTAATTCTCGTTTGAAACTCTGTATTCATTCTTATAAAGAGCTCAATGTCTCGTTTTCCAAAAACGCTGAAAGAGTGAAGTGATGGTGAAAAAACATCAGATGTCTGTCGCCTAAACCATATACCTACGTCGATCTTGGGAACGTTGTTGTGTAACGAATGCACGAGCGTTGTCCGGGAACGGTCATCGCAGCCACCATCGGCGACAGCTAATGCCCATTCATTAGTCAAACTGTAGTTTTGATAGCCTCCTGAGACCCAGTTCGACCGTATCCATGATATATGAAATGTTGTCCACAGATGTGAACAAAGGTTTATTATATGTGTTAGATGGAGGCAGGCATGTCACGTAGCTTTCACCTGTCGGTTTTCTTCTGTAAGTCAACGTGACAGCGAGGTTAGGATGTACCACGCTCCAACACACCAAGTCCTTAATCAACGTGTTTTTTATTAAGCAAGCCATTCAAACTGGAGACTACAACTGGTCGTGAGCACTAGAAGTTCCACTCTTTTCAACCTGGAGACTACAACTGGAGAATACAACTGATGGTGGACGCTAGGAGATCCACCCTTATACATCTCAGCTGAAAGGGCGTGTAAATGTTTTAACCTATCACGGTGTTTTGCCTGGGGCTGAATGGGAGGAGTATTGTGTACACCTATCACAGTGTACTGTGCGGAGATGTGGGCGGAGTGTTGTCTAGGCCTAACCCGTACTCCGTGGGCATTGTAACTATGTTTCGAAATTTGATCGAAGCTAGCTTAGTGGCATATCAGATTTTTTCGCTCTAGGCCTACGGGTAAACGGATTTCATACTGGAACCTTGTGGGCTATAACGTTTATTACACCCGAAGCGAATCACTTCGCGATTTCCTGATTTTACCTGCTCTCAAGGATACGGTAAAGGTATGCCTCTTACAGACCGTTAGCCCTGAGGCCTAAGCTTATGGTCGAAGGTGCAGTTTTATGGGCTATAAATGTAACTAGGTCAGCTAAGCCTTAAGGGCGATCCTGAAACCCGCCTCCCAGATACATTCCATAACGGAGCGAACTTGATAGGACAGGTGTCCGAAACTCGCCTTGAAGCCCTTATAGGATCCAGAACATTCCATACGTTAGGCATATGGTGTACCGTTTCATGACGTTTAAAACTTTCCATGGGTGGAATAGTCAGTCTCAGTTAGGCATTTTTAGCGGGAGGTTGTCGAAGCCTGCATAGCGTACATTATACAAGGTAAGGTTGAAGCATTCGCAAGTATAATAATAATAATAAATATATAATAATAATAATATTAATCATTAAATATTCGTAACAAAATAGTAATAATATTAATAATAAAATAATGTCCGTGTTAATAATTCCAGTGTTAATAATAATAATAATAATAATAATAATAATAATAATAATAATAATAATAATAATAATAATAATAATAATAATAATAATAATAATAATAAGTAATAATGGATAATAATAATAATAATAATAATAATAATAATACCCGGCGTTAAAATAATAATATTGCATTTACAACGTAGAAGATGAAATAAATAAATAATATACTATATTAGTCTATATATATATATATATATATATATATATATATATTTTATAATTATATATATTATAGTATATATAATATATATAATTATATATATATATAATTATTATAATATATATATATATATATATTATATATCTTCCAGGTATTCTGAAGTAATACAGTGAGAAAAAAGAAAATTCTAAATGGCATCCATCCACAACCTCTGTCTCAACTTCGATCTAGCCTCAATCATGAAGCTATTGGCGGTGAGCATAAAATTTATTTAAAATATCCATAAAAATATTTTATTTCGTTCTGGATCAGTGATGATTTAATTACTTAATGTTACTGCTGGTTATATGCTGTAAAATATTTGAAGTAATGATTTTATTAAAATGGAATTTACTTGAATATTCCAGATCAGACCATTCCATTCGATAATGCCCGAGGGTACCCGTGGAGGTAGAAGTTATGATAGAAACGCCGGTAATCAAGCGACTGATGATGTGCGAATGTCCAATCGTCGTATTTTAACTGCTCGTAGACGCTCACGTGAAAGAGGTGAATCATCGAGTGTTAGCGATGACGATAATGACGATCTCATTGAGGCTGTGATGAAGTACGAAGCTGCGGAAGGTGAAAGACATGTGGGTGGAGAGAAATGTGACTCTACACCTGGGGACAAGGTAGGCTTCTATACACGTAAACTTACATGATGTTACTAGATAGTTATAATATATATAATATATATAATATATATATATATATATATAAATATTATATAATATATATAATTATATATATAATATATTATATATAATATATATAAATATATATATATATATATATTATATTAATATATATTATATATATATATATATATATATATATATATATATATATATAGTATATATATATATATATATATTATATATATATAGTATATATATATATATATATATATATATATATATATGATATATATCATATATATTATATATATATATATACTATAATATATAGTATATATATATATAATATATATATATAGATATATATATATATATATATATATATATATATATATATACATATATATATATATGCCGTCAACTTTCACAGAGCTACAGTCCCAAAACGACGTTACGAAATACTTTCTGACGACGAAGACGAATCCGATCTCGTTAAAGCGGTAATGGACGCCGAGAGGGTTTCAGTTATGAGACATGATGACTTCAG
>JABUQX010022835.1:12500-15000 GCA_015478945.1 Trachelipus rathkii
GGATGGAGATCTTTAATCTGGATTTAGAAGCTGAAGGAGATCATCAGAGATGCCCTGTAGATCAGTTCATCAATTATCTCTTCAAGTTCTCTGAGTCACACAAGAAAGCTAAAATAGTAGTTGCTGCACACAACGGCGGGAAGTTTGATACACAGTTCGTGTATAGCAAACTGCTAGCCCGCCCTGGAGCCAACATCATCTCTTCCAATCCTGTGAAGAGAGGCACCAAAATCATAACGCTGACTGCTAATCGTAACATTTATTTCAAAGACACCCTACTGTTCATGCCTTGCGCATTGAAGAAGTTACCTAAATGCATGGACCTTAAAGGTAATGTGGTTAAGGGGTTCTTTCCTTACAGATTCCTAACTGCGGACACCTTGAATTATAAGGATAGAATCCCTGGAAGAGAAATGTTTGAAGTAGACCGCATGAGCGACATCGAGAAGGACGAATTTGAAAAATGGTATAATAATTTTAACAATAAGGAGTATGATATCAAAGCCGAATGTACCACATACTGTGTCCAGGATGTGAACATTTTACGCAGGAGTTTTGAAAAGTTCAGAGGTATATTCCTACGAGATTATAAAATTGATTGTCTTGATGAATGTGCAACCATAGCATCCCTCTGTTTTACGATCTTTAAGATGTGGTTCATGCCTGAGAAGTCACTCGCACATATAGGCCGATCCGATGAGGGAAATTATTCGTTCGAAGGGATTAAATGGCTAAACTTTATGGAGTTGTACACAGGCCGTCGTATTGAACATGCTAGGAACGGGGGAGAGCGAAAATTCAAGATAAAGAATAGATTCCTCAAACCTGATGGCTATCTGGAGGTACCTGTTGAAGAATACACCCCTATTAACGGCGATGTTTTCGTTACTCAAAAACATATTAACATCAATGAGCAGATGATTAAGCTGAATGATAGGAGGGGCCCTCCAAGACCCGGCACCCCTATGAAGAAAGTTGTCTTCCTCTTCCATGGGTGTGTATGGCACGGTCATCAGGCCTGTGATAGTGCTCTGACAAAGATTGGTGAGGCCTCCAGCCTCGATCGTTACACTGTGACCATGCAGCAGGAACACGATTATAAGAATGCTGGTTTCGAGGTTGTGAGGGTGTGGGGTTGTGAATGGAATAAGATGAAACGGGAGTGTGAAGCTACCATCGTTAACGAGGATAATGAGACACGGACTGAAAACTTAGGCCGATATGTACAAGTACAGGGGAATGAAATGGCAAACGAGCGTTTGGTCGTGGGAGACGCTCTATATGGTGGCCGCACTGAACCATTCGTTTATTACTATCCCCCTACGGAGGGGGTGAAACTCCACTATCTCGATTTCACCTCTCTTTACCCATATGTACAAAAAACTAAATCGTTTCCTGCAGGGTTACCTACGAAACTCACAGGTCGTGAGTTGCCCTCGATTAACGATTTCGTCAAAGATATTAACACCACATACTTTGGCTTATCATACGTCAGCATATTACCCCCTACGACGCTGTACACCCCTGTATTGCCCGGACGTTATGAAGACCGTCTCATCTTCACACTGTGTCGGACATGCAGTGAAACCGGTTATGAAGGTAAATGCAGGCATACTGATAACCAGAGGATGCTTAAGGGTGTCTACTGCAGCCCTGAATTAGAACTTGCTCTGCTGAAGGGTTATAAAATCAAGAAACTTTACGAAATCTGGCAATTCAAGAAGTCTGATAATATCTTCAGCAAATATGTGGAAACCTTCCTGAAGTGGAAGACTGAAGCTTCGGGTCTTCCTGATGGCGTGCCATCTAAGTCATCACCTGAATTTCACCAGTTCTTAGCGGACTTCAAGAGAATCGAAGGCGTTATTTTAAATCCTGATAACATCAAGCCTAACCCGTGCATGCGATACATAGCTAAACTCTTCCTGAACTCTCTTTGGGGGAAGCTAGCCCAACGGGTACCACGTAATGAGGATATTCTCTGCTCAAGCTACGAGCAAGTATGGGATCTGATGAATAGGGCCGATCTGGAAATACGCAATATCTTCGTAGCGGGTGAACATCATATTGTAGAGGTGACGCATACTGATTATGCGAATCAGACGGCTAAAGCTACAAATGTTGCTGTAGCTGCATTCACCACATGCTATGCGCGCATGGAGTTGTATGGACTTCTAGACTCTGTGGGGCAAAGGGTTCTCTACTGCGACACCGACAGCTGTGTCTTCGTAGCCAGAGAAAAAGAAAAAGATTATGTTCCACCTACTGGTAAGTTTCTCGGAAACCTGACCGATGAGCTAGGACCTGATGTAACAGCTGACAGCTTCGTGTGTACAGGCCCGAAGTCGTACGCCATACGTCTGAGAAAGAGAGATGGGACCTTTTCGTATATACTAAAAGCTAAAGGACTAACGCTGAATAGGGAAACGGAGAATATCATTAGCTTCGAGGGTATGACAAAAATAAGCATGGATAAGATGGTGAAGGATGTAGAGAAGAC
>JABUQX010022835.1:20000-35000 GCA_015478945.1 Trachelipus rathkii
GCAAATGGAAAATATTTAGATATGTTGAGACGCTTTCAGGATGCTCAAGTACCAGGAAATTTTTTTAAATATATTTTGGAAACGCTTTTTGGTTGCCCAAAATCCTGGAAAATGGTTAATTATTTTATTTTGAACATATGTAAGACGTGAAAAGAATTTGCAATCTAGCATGAATTTTTCGTTTGAAATGAAGCAATTATATTTTATAATGTACTTCAAAATCTTAAAACTTGACATGAATGAAATAGATACATGTTGTTGGTGTGTTTTGTGACGGCAATTTATCAGGGCTGTTGATTCTGAATCACGTTACAATACCGAGTTCAATTCCGAATATTTTGGATCTCCGATTTTAATTCCAGTTTCTCCTCCCAAGTTTCCCCTCCCACTATTTAGAATCATGTGATACTTTCAGTTGGTTTAAAAATGAACGAATAAAAATATATCTCTTATATTCCTCATTTTACAAATATGAAAATATACATACAAATATGAGAAACTCAAAAGTATATATTGGAAAGTTTGAAATGCAAATTATATAATTATTAGAGATGTATGAAGCTTTCTCTGGATTAATTGAATGTGTGGATGAGAGTTGGAAAGTACTTGGAGATTGTGTTAACTAAGTGGTTATATAGGTGATTGGAACTAAGAAAATATTCAGCAGAAGAAAGTAGACGATATGGTGATAGTGTGATAAAGATAAAGTAATAAAGAACAAACTCTTTGGATTCAAACAGGTTTGTAAGAGAGTTGACAGATTATGAGAAAGAAATAAAAACACAAAACAGACTCATCATAGGCTCAGGTAGGAAATAAAGTCGAGGATGCTATGAGAGGTGCTAAGAAGCTAATGTATGGAATGACAAAAAGAAACAAGGGATCTTTCAGGAACGTGATGCTTAACATAGAAATGGAGCTATTTGTTGACGGTGTTGAAATCTAGGTGAGATAAAGAGAATATTTCAAAGAGTAACTAAATGTGAAGGACGATGGAGAGCATGTAATGTAGAAAAGGAGAATCTACAGCTAGAGATTAGGAACAAGAAGAAGCAAAATCAATAAATTCTACGGGAGTGAGTAAATGTCAAAAAGCTCAGAAATTGATGAGATATTATCGGGAAAGACAAAGTTGCATGATTCATGAATTTTAAAACATGCAAAATAGAGTATATACTGTCTGATTGTAGTAAAAAATAAAACGGTGATATAAATAATAAACGGTTATAATAATAATAATAATATAATAATAATAATAATTAATAATAAATAATATAATAATAATAATAATAATAAAATAATAATCCACAAGAAAGGAGATTGAAGATAATTGCTGGAATTTAATAATAAAATAATAAATAATAATAATATATAATAATTAATAATAATAATAATAATAATAATAATAAAATAATAATAATAATAATAATAATAATAATAATAATAATAATAATAATAATAATAATAATAATAATAATAATAATAATAATAATAATAATAATAATAATGAAAATAGTAAAAATAATAATAATAATAATAATAATAATAATAATAATAATAATAATAATAATAATAATAATAATAATAATAATAATAATAATAATAATAATAATAATAATAATAATAATAATAATAATAATAATAAATAAAAATAAATAATAATAATAATAATAATAATAATAATAATAATGAATAATAATAATAAATAATAATAATAATAATAATAATAATAATAATAATAATAATAATAATAATAATAATAATAAAAAAAATAAATAAATAAATAAATAAATAAAATAAAATACTGCTTACTACTTATACTTGTTATAAATATTAGTTATAATTAATTTTTTATTCTTAATCAATAAAGTGTTTTCCATTATTTTTATTAGTTTGAAAGGAATCTGAAACTGTAATGGGAGAAGAAAGTTATTTAATGAATAAGAATAATTTCCATTAGTAAATTGCATTTTTTTTACTTCTCCAAAATTTTAGAAGAGATTGTTATGTCATTCTAAAAGTAAAGTGTAGTAAATTTCTTGAGCGCAGGTAATGCTAAGGAATTTCTGTATAAGATCGAATAAAACGAAGGAATTCTGATGCCGCGCAAATGGCAGAGCAGTTTAAATGAAGGCCATTGTATATGAACGTTTAAACCTGGAACGGGATGTAAAGGATATTGGTGGATGTAAAGGATATTGGTGGATGTAAAGGATATTGATGGATGTAAAGGATATTGATGGATGTAAAGGATATTGGTGGATGTAAAGGATATTGGTGGATGTAAAGGATATTGGTGGATGTAAAAGGTATTGGTGGATGTAAAGGGACTAAGTCTTGAGTGCGCTAGGTTTCTGCATGAGGGTATGTTGTTGCCCGTGTTTAATGCATATATATATATATATATATATATATATTATATATATATATATATATTATATATATATATTATATATTATATATATATATATATATATATTATATATATATATATATCTATATATTATATATATATATATATATATATATATAAGATTTGCTTGTGCTGAATTTGAAATAGTGCTGTTAAATAAGCTTGGTGTACTTCAAGACTTCAGAGTGAGAGGTTACTTATTTCGTTCGCGTAATCAATCACAGACATTTGAACGTGGCTTTCGTTTATTTCGTTTATGTGGTTAAGTGATTTTCATTAGCAAATTGGTCTGACATTTTTGAAGGATACATTATAAATCAGCAGCTTCTTGAAAATCGTTTAAATATTCAATCTGAATTAAAGAGAACTGCTTTACAATGAAGAAAAAAGTAAACATTAATAAGGAGGATATGAGGTTCAAATGTTAAAAATAACATATTAAATATTGTTAGCATCAGAAACTTTCGCAGCTTAAACAGATTGTTAGCATCAGAAACTTTCGCAGCTAAAACAGGGAAGCAGTGAAGTTGGTCTCGAGTGCTATCGTATTTGACCTTTACCACACCAAATTCTCCGTGGTCTTTCATCAAATTCGAAGTGTTTGATATGCGTAATAACCATTGAAAATGTTATAAAAATTTAACTATTGAAGAGTTACATATAAATATTTATTATAATTTTACAAATTGATGAAAAAATAAGGATTAATTTCTAATATTGTTTATTCATCGTAAATTTAAATATTTAAAGGATGCTAGACGGCGCTTTTAAAAGCAAAAAGGATCTAGCTACATCCACTATAATTTAGGCTACCGTAACCCTTTTTATGTATTGCTTTTAGTTTTAATTTTAAATTTCATAGTATAAATAGTAAATGTTTAAAGTTTAGACTGATGCTAGATTGTAACTAGTTATACGGTTGAATTGTGTCATCTTCTAATAGGAATACGAAATTTATTTTCATGAAAACCGTTTTAAAACAAAGATTTTAATAGATAAATAAAGTTTTAAGGGGGGTAAGTTTTAAAGAGGAGGGAGGGGAGAGGGAGGAAAGGGAAGTGTGGGAATAGATTATAAAATTGATTAGATTGTACTTTTTAAAACCGGTTATAGTTTATGTAGTTTTATGTTCTCGTTATAATTTTTTTTTATTATATTGTTATTATTGTGGGTGTATTTGGTGAGCGGGGTGGTGGCCTTAGGTGTTGGGAAGTGCCTAGGGTGGGGAGTCCCACAAAACGTGCAGCCTGAGTGAATATATATATATATAGAAGAAGGGAAAAGATGGGGAGGAGAGAGGTAATAAGGGTGGGATGTATGAACGTGAGAGGGGTAAACGAGGATTTGAAGAGGGAGGAAGTGGGGTTAATGTTTGAAGAAAAAAGGTTGGATGTGCTAGGGTTAACTGAAACTAAGCTGAAGGGAAAGAGGGAGATGGACTTTGGAAAATACAAGGGTATGATATCAGGGGTGAACGAGAGAGTGAGGGCGAGGGAAGGGGAATATTTATGAGGAAAGAGGTGTGGGATAAGGTAAGGTTGTGCAGCCAGGTGAGTTCGAGGATAATGTGGGTAAAAGTGAAATTCGGGGGGGAAATGTGGGTTTTATATGCGCATATGCACCAGTGAATGGAGCGAGGGAGGAGGAGAGAGAAAGATTTTGGAATGAGTTGAATGAGTGTTGGGAAAGTTTCGGGGTAAATGAAAAAAATTGTCTATTGGGAGATTTGAATGCGGGGGGAAGGGAGGGGGTGGGAAGAATAATAGGACCATTTGGGTAGGGAGAGGAATGTTAATGCGAGAAAGTCTGTTGAAATTGAGTGCAAAAATAACCGTGAGAATGTGGAATTACTTGATACAAAAAAAGGTGAAAAATCATAACTTTACTGGAGAGTGGAGATTAACGGGGGGGAGTGGCGGTTACTGGATTATGTGTGTGTAAATGTGAAGGATAGAGGAGATTTTACTAGATATAAATGTATTTAGAGGGGCGGGAAGGGGTATCGGGATCACTATTTGGTGGTTGCTAGAATAAGGTGAGGAGCAGGTGAACTGTTAGGGAATAAGGGGTGTACGAAAAAGAGCGAGAGTAGAGGTTGATAAAGGTGCGAAAAAATTGGAGGAAGACAGTGTGTAAGAGCGCGAGTTTGGAGAGGTATGCGAGGATAGGTGGAGATGTACGTTGTATAGACGGTGAATTGGGAGGTGGAGGGGAGTGGATGAGATTTAAAGAGGCAGTATTGAAGAGAGCTAGAAGGGTGTGTATGGAGTAAAAAAAGGGTGGGTAGTGCAAGCAGAGGAAAGGGAGTGAATGGTGGAGTGAGGAGGAGTATAAGGGAGGTGAGTTGAAAAGGTAAAAAAGGAAGGCTATATGTGAACGGATTGTTGCGGAAGTAGGAGAGCAGGAATAAGCTGGCGAGGAAATATAGAAGGTTAGAGGGTGGGAAGCAAGAGGGCGAGTGGAGGATGGCGATATGAGTGGAAGGCAAAAGATGAGTGGTGTAGAAAGGTGACGGAAAATTTTGAATCGGGGAGCAGTGTTCTGGAAAGAAAGTAAATAAAAAAAGGAAGAAGAAAGGAAGGGTTGGGGAGAGGATTAAGGGAGGAGATGGGGAGTGGGATAGGTCAGAGAGGAGGATAGGGGAGTTGAAGAGGTGGGGAGTATTTTAGTGGATTATTGAATGAAGTGGGTGGGGAGGGGAGGAAGATTTGCAAGAGGTGAGGATGGGGAGTGAATTGGGGAGGGAGGGGGAGGATGAAATACAAATGGAGGAAATTATTAGGGCCTTGAATAAAGGAAAAAATGGGAAGTCCGCAGGTCTGGATGGTGTGAGAATGGAAATGTTGCAGAAGGGAGGTATAGGGGTGGAAGAATGGCTGTATAGGTTATATTAATATATGTTGGAGCGATGCGTGAGGTTACCACAGGATTAGGTGAGGATGGTTGTTTGGTTCCCCTGTATAAGGGGAAGGATAGGATGAATGTGGGAAACTATAGAGGTATATGATCTTTTAAGTGCTGGTAGGGAAAGTGTTATGGTTTAAGCAATACTGATTGAGAGAGTGAGAGTGTTTAACGGAGGGGAGAGTGGGGGAAGAACAAGGAGGGATTTAGGGAGGGAAGAGGGTGTGTGGACCAAAGTGTTTACACTAAAGATGCTTTGTGGAGAAAAGTATAGAGAGAAAGGGAAAGTGTATGGGTGTTTTTTTAGATTTTTAGGGAAAGCATATGATAGAGTGAAGAGGGGTGAATTGTGGAAGGTGTTGGAGGAAAATGGAGTGGGGGTAAATTAGGTAAAGTATTAGGGCCTTTTATAGGAATAGTAGAATGTGTGTGAGAGTGTTAGGAGAGGGAGAGTGAGATGTTTTGGGTGTGAGAGGACTTGAGGCAGGGGTGTGTAATGTTGCCGTGGCTATTCAATTTGTTTAGGGAGAGTGTTTGCAGAGGAAGGTGAGGAGGGAGGGGGTGGAATTGAACAAATGGGAATGATAAAGGAAGTGACATTGATACTGTTTTCGGACGATATGCCCTAGTGCGAAGAACGCGAAGGGTTGAGGTATTTGCGTGAGGGAGTTTGAGAGAATGTGCGGACAAAAGGGGCTTAAAATAAATCCTGGTAAGAGTAAGGTGTTAGTGTTTGAGGAGGAGGAAAAGAGAGGAGGGGGAGGGGTTTAGAGGTTTCGAGTGGAGGGGTGTAGTATTGGAAAAAGTAAAGATTTTTAGATATTTAGGGATGGATCTGGGTAAGGGGGGCAGGGATGAAGGAGGAAATTAGAAATAGAGTGAGGAAGAAGCGAATGAGAGCTTGAGTGGTCTGAGTAGAAGTATGGAAAGGGGGGGATTTAACTAACAGAAAGTTAAGATAAGTATGTTTGAAAAAATTTGTGTACCAGCGGTGTTGTATGGGTGTGAAACGTGGGGGTTGAATGCCAGGTCCAGGAAGAAGTTGGAAGTATTTGAGATGAAGGGGTTGAGAGCGGTTTGTGGGGTTAGCAGAAGGGAGAGGATTAGGAATAGGGTGGTGAGGGAGAGATGTGATTGGAGGAATGGGTTGGTGGGAAGAGCGGAGAAGGGAATGTTAAGATGGTATGGGCATCTAGTGAGAATGGAGGAACAGAGAGTGGTAAGGAGAGTTTGGGAGGCGGAGGGGATAGGAAGGAGAGGAAGGGGGAGACCAAGAAGGAGGTGGATGGATGGAATAAAGGAGATGCTGGAGGAGGGAGGGATGAGGGAGGGAGAGGGTAGGGTGTTGGCGAGGGATAGAGTGGGGTGGAGGAGGTGGGTGAGGGCGAGAGGAGGGGAGGTGTGAGTGAGAGAGGCTGTACGTACCACTACCCCGCTCAAGCGGGAAAAAGTGTAGGCAAAATAAATAAATAAATAAAATATATATATATATATATATACCGTATATATATATTAGAGGTGTAATATTTATATATATATATATTATATAATATATATATATATATATATATATATATATATATATATATATATACGAGTATATGTATAAAGGGTCTATATGTAATTTGCAGTAAGACCGAAACTCATAGAACATAGACAGTTAAAATATATATGTGTCATGTTTATTTATATGTGCGATCGTCTCATTCCTTTACACTGAGAATAACTCAACAAAATTAGCGAACTATTCATGAAATATCCGCAGCAACAAACAATTGCAATACAAGTCACTTCTCTTCGTCCACACATACATACATAGATGTATGAAGTATGAAATCTTTTAATATGAAAGTACTAGTATTGTACATTGAAATGTAACCATTTCTTTTACTATTACTTTTAAACATACAATTACATACAATTACTTTAAAACATACAACTAATTATGCAACAATAGACCGTAGAAAAATTTTCTTTAAATAGTAATGGAAAAAATCTTCGCGAGAATGGAGCAGATGTTACTTTAATCGCTATTTTGCAATGAATTTTCAGCCGTAGATATATATATATATATATATATATATATATATATAATATATATATATATATATATAATATATTATATATATATATATATATATATATATATATTATATATATATTATATATATATATGTAAAAGTTACTTAACGCCCATACGGTAATACTGTAAATTAATAAATGTACTGAATAAAATGAAACATTTTTAGGGCAAGAAATGAAAGAACTATTTAGAGCAATTAAAAAATTTTTTTTGGTGCTTGTTTTTTTAGATCTAGTTTGTGCGCGACATTCGCAGGTAGCCTCTGATACATAAATAGATGTTCTAGGGGCGAAATGAATTTTTTTCCTGGGTGACCTGAGCTAGCGAATTTTTTTTTTTGACCCGACCTCCCGTTCCGTGTGGCCGTTAAGTAACTTTGTCTATATATATATATATATATATATATATATATATATATATATATATATATATATATATATATATATATATTATATATATATATATTATATATATATTTATAATTTTTTTTTTTTTTTTTTTTTTGAAGGCTGTTGCTTGATAATGAACGTGGCCTCTTCTGATAGTAACTCACTATATAAGTTAAAGATGAGTTTTTTAAAGTTTTTGGTTCACAACCCCACACTAGCAACAAGGTAATCCACTGTATTTAACTTAATTCTTTATGAAGCGAAACTTTGTGTTTCGCACTTATTTCTTTATGGAGGAGCAGGACAAAGTTCTGCTGTAATATATCTCTTTATGAAAACAGAAAGTTCTTCGGTAGAAAATTAGTTTCAAACTTATTTCTTTAATAATTGCAGAAATGTAATTCTGCAATAGAAACTGTATTATCTCTGTATGAAAAGGAAACAAAGTTTCCTATAATTATCTATTTAATATTTATTAATACAAGATTACTATTAGGATTTAAAACTCCAAAAATGTAAGATGATTTATTCAGCAAGTAGAAACAATGATTCGTTTTGATTGAAGTTTTTTTTCTCTCTCTCTTCGCGTATTCAAGAACACTCTTGGTCTTGGTCGGTGTTTACCTCCCCTTTGAGATTTTGCTTCTTAAATCTTTGCGAGTCGACTCTGCAGTCGCAGACCTATCCTGAAGTTTTACCTCCCTTTTTGAGACTGGAATTTCTTGTATCTTGATTTTCTTGTGAGAAGAGTGAGAGGATAAGCGAAGTGAAAGAAAAAGTACCTCAACAAGGCAAGGAAAAGCCTTTTTATACAATTTTGTTCGTATTTATGTTAAAATTTCGCTTACATAAATATTGTCATAACTATAAACGCAAATACAATTTTATAATTTTTACAAACAGTTATTCTTTTTTTAAGACACTACATATACTCTTGGATTTATCCTCTCTGTCTATCTTAGATACATTTCTTTGCCTCTCTTTCTAAACCATATTTCGATGAAAATAAGTTTTTATGGCCAATTATATCCGAGCGTTTATAACAAGGCATTTTTCGAAGCTGGGAAAACGCCAGTGCTTTTACTGAATGGATCATACATCTTTGTCTGAACTCCCATGTCAAATTTGCCAGAATAGGCATTCACTATAACCATAGCCTAAGGAATCTATAAAAGAGGCTGGGGGCTGGGGCGGGGGCGCTGGGGGGGGGCTGGGGGCTGGGGGCTGGGGTGGGGGCTGGGGGCTGGGGGCTGGGTGGGGGCTGGGCTGGGGGCTGGGGAGGAAATAGTGTTACGGATATCTGGGACATGACGGCTCTAGCTCCCATCAAGGTAATTGAAAGTTGTACTTTAATCAAGGATTTTTTTTTTTTGAAGTCATTGACAATTCTAAAATTTCCTTTTTTTCCTTTCATTTTTACTAAAAAAAAATTTCTTTTTATCTTCGTATAAAATTATATTACACACTATAAATTTTATCTTTGAAATAGAACAGTTGAGCTGGGATCGAAATCCAAAGAATAGAAAAGCAGTTACATAAATTACCGTTAAACTCTTCTTGTTTTGTGTTTTTCCAATTTCGTATTTTACAACTTTAATATTATAAAAATCATGGTCGGTTCCATTTTGTTATTTAAGCTCATTTTTTATTCGGTATTTATCTTTTACTCGTTATATAAGCTCGAGTTAGTATAATAATATTTTGTTTTTTTATATTGATTTTCAGTGTGTAGATATTAATTTAATATATATTTACTCTTAATAATGTTTTACAAAACCAGGTACTGTATTTACAGTGTTTTTGTAATCTCTAAGATTTATTTATCAATAACGCTTGCTGTATTTACATACGAGATATATTCATTAATCACCTTTTGCATTTTCTTACCACGAAAGAGAAATAAATGCTTGGAAGAAATTGGTAATTGCAGAGTTCTTTTCGCTCTGAATTATTTAAATACTGTATTAAAAATACAAGCATTTAATTTACCAAAAAAAATGTTATCAAAAAACTATTGGAACACTTTTTTGTTACCGATTTTCTTACATTTTATGTATATGTTTTAAAGAAAAAACTAAAATATAACGTTCCGAAAATTTTTACCAGTAAATTTTCTCGTTTTTACCGATGCTTTTTTTTGCCTATTATTGATATATCGACATTATAAATATTTTTTACGATTATCAACGATTCGATTGTATAGACAAAATTTGGGTATATAAATAAAAAAGAAATTTAAAAAATTTTGGTAAGCTAATTTTTTTTACGTACGATAGAATAAAAAAAATATAAGCTACGAAATTATATATATATATATATATATATATATATATATATATATATATATATATATATATATATATATATATATATATATATATTATATATATATATATGTATATATATATTATATATATATATATATATATATATATTATACATATATATATATATATAATATATAATATAATATATATTATATAGTATACTATATATATATATATATATATAGATATATACTATATATATATATATTATATTATAAAATATAAAACATACAACCAACATATATATCGCACATATAATATATATATATATATATCATATTATATATATATATATATATATATAATATAGCCATCATATACTATACCTAAAGATTCCATAATGTACCTACAATACCTCCAAACTACAACCTACGAACCCACCCTACCACATAGAACTACACATACCCAACCGACCAAAAAATATATAATAATATATATTAATATATATATATATATATATATAATATATTATACTATATTATACTAACTATTATATATATATAGATATATTATAATATATATATATATAAATATATATAATATATATATATATATATATATATAATATAAAAGAGAGCAACACTCACTCACTCACCTACAAATAAAAAATAATATATAAAAACCTCTAACAATACTATATATAATATATACGGAGAAAGGTCTAGTTATGGACCTTTGAACGGTACTCGATTCACGCCAGACACACACACAAAAATAGTACAGGTTAACTTCTCATGCGCAACCATTCACAATAATTTTATCTATCTCAGAGATCTTGACCTGATTCCAAAAAAACAACTATATATAGGACCTGTCGTTTTTACGACTCGTTCAGTTTTATTTTTTTTTTATTAATATTTTTTTAACTAAAGAATTACACCGAAGGGTGAACGCAAAGATGGCACTAGTCGGGGTCTCTCGGCCTTCCGGGAACGACAAGGGTAGGACTATTTCCCCCCCCCGGGAGGGTCTCCGGGGAAACACCCCACTCCTATATGGTATTTGGTTGTCGCCGGGTTCCTCCGCCCCTCCCCTTACGGGGTATGGAAATCGTCCCCCCCCTCTGCTCCCGTCGCGCTTCGAGCCCCTATTTCTGCCGTTTCTTTACTTATCTTTTTAAGAACAGAAAGAGAGATCATAAGAAAAAACTCAACAGAATATCCTTAGCAATCATTTTCGCACGCGCCACCCGCAAAAAACCAGCTCAAAGTACTCCCACGCACACCACAACTACCACCACAGCCACAAAAAATGAGACATAGCACCACATCACTCAATCAACGACACACCTACGCCACCAAACAAATACTACCAAAACCCACAAAAATAAGCGATGGCATCCCTAGAATCTTGAGGAACACAACACACACCATGTCTAAAAAAACTCTGCTAACACCGCCCATCACCCTAAAAGAATATCACACAAAACATGACAAAATATCATGTAAAATATGGTCCACCTTTTTTAAATTACTCAACCCTACATCAAAATATTAATTTCCTATGATTGTCTATTATTATATTTATATGTAGTTTAATTATAAGTTAAAATTAAAAATTTACTTTTAGATCAAAAGTCAATAGTAGACTTTTCCTAGTATAGTATATATATATTATATATATATATATATATATATATATATATATATATATATATATAAATATATATATACCTATTATATATATATACTATACACTATTACTACCATAACTATATATATATATTAATATATATATATAATATAGATATATATATATTATAATTATAGATATATAATTCCTAACAATAAAATACATCCACACAATAATATATTAAAACCTCAATAAACCATAACCTCAAAATAACTACCATAAAATCACCCAATATACCTAAAACCTAATAACTACTTATATATAATATATATATATAAATATATAATATATATATATATTATATTAATATATAGGGCCCCTTATATATAAAAACCCCGACTATATATATAACACCCATAAATCATACATATATATATATAATAATATATATAAATATATATATCTATATATATTATTATAGTATATATATATATATATATATATATATATATATATATATATATATTAATTATATATATATTAATATATATATATAAGTTAGGCCTCGGTGTAGGATCCTACTACTTCGGGTTATGATAAGTTTTTAAGTATACACGAGTAAATTTATGTTATACTAACAAATCTTATCAGATTCTGAAACTAGGAGGGACTAAAACGATTGAGACTTAATCTATCATCGATCGTTGATACCGTAGGCCCAAACCTTAACCTAGACGGATACTATTTTTACGTATTAACAATAAAGAAAATTTTATAAATTAATATAAAATAACAATACGAATATATATATATATAAATATATATATATATATATATATAATATATATATATATATATAATATATATATAATTATATATATATATATATATATATATATATATATATATATATATATATATATATATATATATTTTATATATATTGTAAATTTTTTTTGTTTTATAAATTGGAGGGTTGTGAGTGCGTGGTGTTTTATATTTTTCTATAATTTTCAATTTTACATATTTATTGTAAATACGGTTTTAGCGTTTTAATCATTTACGGTTTTTTAGTGAGTGAATAATTTTAATCTGATTTCACCTTTGGTTTTTAGTCTGTTTGTTTTTGTCTGTTGTTTTTGTTTGGTTGTGTATGCGTGTGTGATGGCAGATTTGCACAGGCGCGGGCTTTCTATCGACTTCACCAACATCCGCGGCTTACACTCTAACTCTGCATCCGTGGAATACCACCTCTCTAACTCTAACCCTAACCTTTTGCTCTTGTCTGAGACAAAGATGCTAAGAATTCATCCTCTAACTCGTTTAATATAATCCAACAATAACTTATTTGATAATTTCCGTCTAAAGGGTGGAGAATGTGCCTATATAAACATAAACACTCCTGTAGCATGTCTCGAGAATCTCGAATCTCCTAACTTCGATGTTCTGTGGCTTAAAATCTTTCTTCCTTCTACTACAATAATCTTGTGCTTCTGTTACTGTTCTCCTAACAGAACAGATTTTCACGCCTTTTTTTGAATTATCTTACTACTTCTCACGAGACTGTTATATCTTCTCATCCAAATACTGAAGTGTCCTCTATTTAGGGGTTTCAATGTACCACAATATTGGAATGGTTGGGGTCCTCTCATACTGATTTAGGTGGGGAGGAGGCGAATCATTCAGCATCTCAACGATCTGGGAGCAACTAATTTAAGAAACCCAACACAATTTCCGGATTCATCCCAACAATTCTTGACCACACTTTGACCTATGTTTTCACCACTAGTCCTTCCTCTATAAATACACCACGTTCGCTCCTATTGGTAAATCTGACCACAATCTAATATCTCTTAATTTTAATACTTTTTCTCCAACAGCTCCATTCTGCCCTACGCGTTTTTTTCTGGCACTTTGATCGGGCCGATTGAGTTGCCTTGCGTTGTTTCTACGCTAACTATAATTGGAATGACTGCTTTGTCTCTGGTGACGCTTCGACTTCTGCCGATAAGCGTGGGAGCCTGTAATTTTGATGATGAGGCAGAGTTTCATTCCATTTCTTCGACTAAATCTTTCTCTCCTCATAATCCATGCGTTCGATCGTGCTTGTTCTCTGGAACATTTCAGGCTAGAGACAGTGCGTATCGGGGGGTGGAAAATGCTCGTTCTCCTTCACCTTTGCTAGTTCTTATTCAGGCTAGAAATCGTTGCAGATTTACTCTTCGGACGAGCAAAGCGGGCTTCATCAAACGAAAGTGCGCTAGCCTCCTTGGTTCTCACACTGACAAATCTTTCTGGCCTCTTGCCAAAAACATTCTGGACGATTCTGGCATTCCTCTTCCTCTTCCTTCCTTCTCAGGTGTTCCTATGCCTTTGCCTGAAGATTACATTTTGATCGGGTTGCTGGCTCCTGAAGATCTCATGAACGTTAGGGAAGGCAGGTGGCCCGGATGGCATTCCTTTCCTGAGTTTTGAGGGCACGTGTGTTCCGTGCTGGCCCCTTCCCCTCGGTTCAACTATATTTTCTCTATTGTCTCAATACTAAACCACTTTCCCTCAGTGTTGGAAGCACGCACATGTCCAACCTATTCCAAAAAAAGGAAGCCGCTCTGATCCTTCTAACTATCGCCCTATAGCTCTCAGTTGTATTCTATCTAAGATCTTTGAAACTCTTCTCAAATCTCATTCTTAGATCATCTGAAATCTCATTCACTTCTTTCCGATCACCAGTACGGCTTTCATATATATATACTTACTGGCGATATACTTTCCTATCTTACTGATTTTTGGTTTTCCGCTCTTAGGAAACTACGGGAGAATTGTGTGGTGGCGCTTGACATATCCAAAGCATTTGACCGGGTTTAGCACGCCGTCACTGCTCTCCAAGCTCCCCTCCTTTGGTTTCCTCCTTCTCTTTGCTTATATGTCTAGTTTTCTTTCAAATCGCTCAATATCGGCTGTTGTTGATGGGGCGACTGTCTTCTTCCTTTTCTGTCATAGTGTGTTCCTCAGGGTTCTGATTATCTCCTTATTTTATTCTGTTTTTCCATTAATGAGTTCTTCTCACCTGCACAATCTAACCTATCCACTCATATGTGAGACTTCGACCCGTTCATTCTTCAACTCATTTCAATTCTGCTCCCTCTTTACTTCTAGAATGCCCTCTCGTCCCTCTAATCGTTTCCATTTCTATTCTTTTTGGCTGATTTTGGATAGACATTTCCGTGGTGGGAGCGTCTGAGCCGTTGTTAAATTCAATCTTTAAAAGCTTCAACTTCTACAAAATCTACCTCTCTAACACACCAACTACTT
>JABUQX010022835.1:50000-52500 GCA_015478945.1 Trachelipus rathkii
AATCTTCCTCTATTTAAGTCCCGCGTCTGCGCCCACCTGAGGGAACTGCGTTAGGCAAGACTGGGTGGGTTTACTTTCCATTTATTTTAATTTTTATTTTTCTTTATGTAATTTTTTTATTTATTTATTTATTTATTTTTTGCCCACCATTGACATGGCATTGTCTGTGATTGGTGGTAATATAAAATATAAGTAAGAGTATATATATATATACAGCATTTATTTTAATTATCAACTTATAAATATGTATATATATATATATATATATATATATATATATATATATATATATATATATATATATATATATATGACATATATATATTTTTATACAACAAATGATATATATATAGCACAGTATATATATTATAAGATATATATTAGTTATTGTTAAGGTTATTATTATTATTGGTTATATATATATACATATATATATTAAAATACACATAGATATAGAAATATGCTATATATATATACATATATATATATATATATATATATATATGATATATTCAGGTAAATTATATATGTCAATGGGAATTTTTCTAAACCACAAGGCAATTATAGTTTGTAGTTGAACAATGCACGAAATACCTTAAAGGTATTGAGAAAAAAACAAGGATAAATAAGGTTTTTAAAAATGAAATTTGAAAATTGTTTTTAAGATGCAAAATTGGAGGATATCAAAATGATACTCCTGTTTCACTCCCTGCAGATAAATACAGAAAAATTCAGAAACAGGAATAGCTAAATACAAAAAAATAGTTTGATGAGAAGAGAACTTTAATTAATAAAGTGGGAAATTCACTGTTGCTAAAAAAAATAATGTGTTATGCTACGACAAAACACCACGGAGCCCAAGTGGCAAAAGGAGCACAAATTATCAAGAGCTAAAAAAAAAAAAAAAAAAAAATCCTGAGGTTAGTGTCAACCTAAGGATTTTTAAATCTCTTGGCAGAAGCTTATTCCACAGAAACCGTAATTAGAGTTATAGCTTTCTCAATTAAAATGTAATACAAATAAAAACATAATAACAAAATATAATACAAATAATAATATTTAAAAAAGATTGAAACCACGAAACAATGCCAGCCACCAACTATAATTCAAACCATATATTCTGTGATATTAATATTCAAACAGCAAGGTCCATAGAAAGGAAAGATAAACTTTCTAGTATTTTTAAATTAATAATAATCTACAAATAAATCAAACAGGCGTACCAAATCGCATAGATTTATAAAGAGAAAAAAAAAGAACATTAGTATCAATGGGAAAAATTATAACAGGAATTAAATTTATAATTTTAAAACATACCTTAGGCAAATAATATATATATATTATATATATATTGTTATTATATTATTGGTTACATACATACATTATTATGATTATAAATTATACGTATTTATTATTATTATTATTATTATTAGATATATTTTTATATTATTATAAATATTATTATTATTAATACCCTCATCATACTGTGATTAAACTGATAATATCTATACATATATAATTATATTATTATTATTACATATATATTATTATTATTACATAAACATATTATTATTTATTATTATTATATTATTATGATTTATTATTATTACATATTATTATTATTATTATTATTATTATTACATTAAAGAATGTTTATCAATTGTGGTCTACGTACATTATTGTTATTAATATTACATGTTACATATTACATACATACATACATACATACATACATACATAGATCTCTAAATCTTTGTATGCATACATACAAAATATATATATATATATATATATATATATATATATAGATATATCTAAATATATATATATATATATATATATATATATATAAGAAGATCAAAAAGTTAACCAATATTCGAAATGATATTTTTTCTTATTTCGTTTCAAACTGGAAATATAAAAATTTTATGAAAATTTTGAAAATTCTTTTTTGTATCTTTTATTTTCTTAATCAAATTTATGATTTGTAACGAACTCTTCAAAAAAGGTAGTTTAGATTTAGTGTTTTTTTATTTTTGCAATTTAAGAATTTTTTCCCACACATAGATACACACAGATGCACACACAAACATATATATATATATATATATATATATTATTATTATTATATATATTATTATATATTATTATACATATTATGTTATTATTATTATTATTATATATATATATTTTATCGTCACTGCCTCATAATTATTCTCCCCTTTCAATTACACCAAAGCCATATATATATATATATATTATTATATATATTATTATATATATATATATATTATATATATATATTATATATATATATATATTATTATATATATATATATTATTATATATATATTATTATTATTATTAATATATATATATTATTATTATATTATTATATATATTACATATATATATATATACATATATATAGTTAATATATATATATATATAAAAAATATATATATTATTATATATATAATTATATAATATAAATTATATT
>JABUQX010022835.1:60000-70000 GCA_015478945.1 Trachelipus rathkii
ATTAATTTTAATAATTAGGTAAATATTTAATTTACTAAACCAGATATAAAATAAATAAATAAGAAAAAAAAACAAGAAGGGGCTCTACAATGACAACACATATAAGTAAACCTTACAATGTAGTAAGCCCAGTAAAAGAAAAAACACTTTCTCCTTTTCTCTAATAGAATGTAAAGAGGAAGAGGATTGATATATTTACAGGATGTGAAAGGCATCAAGAATAGAAGTAAAATAGAGAAGAGGAGTATCAGGTTAACAAACCTAAAAACTTTCCTCCCAGGGTGCAGCGGACGCCATAACAAAAGATTGAAATATTAAAAATGGAATATAAACTTTTGTTAAAGAATGGCTCTAGAAAACGATCAACACACGTATATTATATATAATATATATATATATTATTATAATATTATATATACAATAGAATATGATATATATATATATGATATATTATAGTATATATATAATATATACAGTATATATATAATATATTATAATTTATATATATAGTATACTATGATATAGCTATATATATATATATATATATATATATATATATATATATATATATATATATATATATATTATTAATAGTATTATACCGTATAATATGAGTAGGCCTATATGAGAAGAGAAGAAAAAATTCTAAAATTGCACAAATATAAAACAGTAAATAAATATAAACTATCCTTTTGACGAGTTGTAACATAAATTTGATTAAGAAAATAAAAGAGGAAAAAAAGATGCAAACAAAAAAAATAATATTCAAAAATTTCAATAAATTTTTTATTTTACCGCTTGAAAGGAACTAAATCAAAATCTATAGTTAAAAAAAAAGGCTAATCACAGGAATACACATACACATACACACCTATACACACACACACACACACACATATAATATAGTACTATATATGATAATATATATATATATAATATATATAATATAGTATATATATATGTGTTATATATATATATATATATATATATATATACTACTATATGATATATATATAATATATATATATATTAAGTATAATATAATATATATATATTATATAAGCGATGATATATATATATATATATATATTTAATATATTAATATATATATATATTTATATATATAATATATATATATTATATATATATATATTTGTTAGATCAGTTTAGTAGAGGCATTCTTTATCAGAAGTTTACGTTTCCTTTTTTTATTTGATCTTTTGTTATTGTGTACGACGCACCCTGGGAGAAAAGCTTTTAAATTTATTATCATGATACTTCTTCTATTCTCTATCCTCCTTCTTCTTTTGTTGTTTTTCTCCTCTTTGTAAATATATCAATCCTCTTAATCTTTACTTTCTTTTAGAGAAAAGATGAAAGTTTTTATTTCTTTTATTGGACTGTTTGTCAAAATATTAAAATAAACAAAACAGAAACAGATACATACCCAAATGTTATAAAGTAAACATACTGTAAAGTATTCACAAGTAAACTCAATTCAGACCTAAATATATTGATGTAGAAAATGGTGATACTAGCTCATCACTCATTACTCATTACTCACCACTCATCACTCAAGAAACATTGGAAAAATGAAAAAAAAATCATTTACCTGATTCGTTCATTTATTTTCTATTAAAATTTTCCCTCAGTTACTAAATCAGATCTGGAAGAACCTTTTTATAGAGGAAGATAAACAATATCTAAATTAGTAATCCTCATACTTTAAGAGCAACATTATTTAATAAAAGCTAATTTTCAAATAAAAAGGACTAAATAATACCACTCTAATTTATAAATTTTGAAAATTACAATATAAGAAAAATTATTTTTAATAAATAAGTATATCGAACTGCCACAAGAGGTCGTTTATCCCCTCAAAATCAGTTTCTTTCTGTAAAGGTTCCAAAGAACGCACAAATACTGAACCCTCAAACACATTCAAGCACCAAAAGCACACGTACGGACACACACGCACATATTATATATATATATATATATATATATATTATACTATATATAGTATATATTATATATAATATATAAGTATATATTATAATTATATATATTATTATGGGTAGACATATCGTTTTATAATATATAATTATATATATAATATATATATATTATATATATATTATATATATTATATATATATATATATTATAGATATATATATAATATATATATATATAGTAATATATTATAATATATATATTTGTATATATATATATTAATATACATTTATATATATATTATATAATAACAATTATAGTATATATATACTATATATATATTATAATATATATATATATATATATTATATATATGATATATATTTATTTATTTTTATATGGTGACATCTCTGGTATTACGCAAGCATTTTAAAATTTTGTTAACTGTTATATTATTATGGTTTAGTAAATATACAATATTAGGATATTAGATTTTTTATATATATTTTTAGATATTTTATATATTACTAAATATTATATATGAAAAAGCTTCGAACTACTACTACTACTACTACTAGTACTACTACTACTAATAAAACAATTGATTTAAGTATAGTACCAAGCTTTCGTCCGTACAATTCGCACATTTTCAAGGAATAATTTATTTATTTTTAAGATTTTAACATTTTTGATTAAAATAGATGTCGTGTAAACTAATAACGAAATATAAGTAAATAAAAAATATAACCTAATAAATTTAAAAGTTAAAGATAGTTTAACTACATTGACTTTTTGTCATTTAAGAATGTTTAAAAAATTGGACATTTCATTATATTTTGTGTTTATCATTGGTTTATATTTCCTTAAAGGCAACGATTCCCCGAGGCGCAATTAATAAAAATAATTTTTTCTTGCTATGATGGAGAAGCTTTCTTTATGCTGTATCGGGAATTTTTGTGATGTTTTCTTTAAATGTTAAATATTTTACTCGCTTATACTTATGTTGCGCCTTCTGCAATGTTGAGGGGGCAATTCGTTTGTGTAAACTCCGATTTATCGGCGAAAACTGAGAAAAGGCGATAAGCTTGTAGTACCTATATAGATCAACTGAAAATATTAGTCAGATAAAAGAGGAAGAAACAAATTAAAATTTTTAAAAGAGCGAAATTAAATCAAAAGACGGGAAGAAGTTTATACTTTAAGATATCTTCCTATAGAACCATTGAAACTGGTTCCGTAGCTTCTAACTCGTGAAGCGCTTTCGATCGTGAGAGTAGTCGAACGATTGTGTACCGAGTTCAATTGTTCTGAAAGTGATGGCACGACGCTTATATCGATAGCAGCAACTGAATACCGCTCTAAACGATGAAAAATGTCGCAATATAAGTACTAGAGCGAGTAAAATATTTTCAACATTTAACAGAAATACAACCTACAAAATTTCGATAACAGCATAAAAAGCTTCTCGCATCATGAACTAAGAAAAATGATTTTTATGAATGCGCCTCGGGAATCGTTGCTCTTTAAGGAAACACAAACCATGATAAACATAAAATATAGTGAAATGTCTTTTTTAAGCATCTTTAAATGACAAAAGGTCAATGTAAGTTAACTTCTCTAACTTTTTAAAATTTATTAATTTTTATTTATTTATAATTTTTGTTATTCAGATACAACCGCATTTATTTTATGCAAAATTGTTAATAATCTTAAATAAAATCTTGAAAATGTCTCGAAGTGTACGGACGAAAGGCTTGTACTATACTTAAACTCAATTGTTCTTATTTTATTCAAGAATAATATTAAAGAAAATTTCTTCTGTTGAAAGAAAAACTTTCAGGAGGTTTGAAAAAGTATAAAAATCATACATTAAAATAATAATAATAATAATAATAATAATAATAATATTAATAATAATAATAATAATAATAATAATAATAATAATAATAATAATAATCCAAATAATACTGCTAATGAATAATCAATATGATAATAATAATAATAATAATAATAATAATAATAATAATAATAATAATAATAATAATAATAATAATAATAATAATAATAATAATAATAATAATAATAATATAATAATAAAATTATAATAATAATAATAATAATAATAATAATAATAATAATAATAATAATAATAATAATAATAATAATAATAATAATAATAATAAATTATAAATTTAGTGTAATCTTTCGTAAAATAAATTTTTATAATAATAGGAAAGAAGAAAGAAAAGAATTTACCGAGCCTTAAAATGTGAAGATTGAATTTTAAAGCAAAAAAAAAAAAAAAAAATAATAATAATAATAATAATAATAAAAAAATAATAATAACTTTATTAATTTTATATTTCTAAAATTTTTATTTTTATTTTTTTTTTTTTTCTTAAAAAAATTTTTAAAAAAAAAAAAATTTTTTTTTTTTTTTTTTTTTTTAGTAATTTATCTTTTTCATTTTTGGGTTTCAAACCATTTTGGTATTTAAATTTTTTTTTGTCCATTTTTGACAACATAATTTCAATGAAGAGCGAAATCATTTTAAAACATTTTAAAACATTTTAAAACACGACTCTTAATCGTTAATATAAAAAGAATTTAATCCTATTGATATTTTTTCGCAATCCAATAAGATTTTGAAAAGCACATTAAGCCTGTTCGCTCAAGTGTCTCTTTTTAAATACTGAATTTTCATTAAAAAAGGGAGAAAATTTATGAATATATATATTATATATTATATATATAATATAATAATATATATATAATATATATATATAGTATATATATAATATATATATATATTATATATAATATTATATATATATATAGTTCATTATAAAAAAGAGAGAAAATTACTAATATATAATATATATTACCTTATTATATATATAAATTTGTGTGGTGTGTTTCTATGTGTGCTTGAGCGGGTGAGTATTAGTGTTTTATTTTAAAGTTTTTATAGGACCTCATTTCTAGATAATCGGACTCCTGAAGGCATTTCTTATGTTATACGTCATTGTTCTGCCTTTCCAAGGCTCAGCATGAAAGAAGAGAAAAGGCAATTAAAATATAATACGACCTTAGGGGGATAAACGACCTCTTGTGGCCATTCGATGTACTTCATTTTTTATTTCTTTCATTGTAATTTAAATAAAATACCAAGTTAATTGACAATATTGAGCTTATTATTTAGAAATTAGCTTTTATTACCTTATATCTATTTAAAAATATGGGGATTACTATATTAGTAATTGTTAATCTTCCTCTATTAAGAAGTTCTTACGCATCTAATATGTCAACTGAGGGTAGCTGTTTGAAAAAAAAATATAATACATCAGTAAGCGTAATTTTCTTCATCTTTATAACCTTTCTTGAGTGATGAGAATTATAGAGTAAGATCAATATATTTAGAAAGCCTGAATTGAGTTTATTGTGAATATATTACAGTAGCAGTAGTTTCCTTAATTACTAAAAATAAACTTTGGGTAATTAATTCCTGTGTTTGGTTTGATTATTTTTAATCATTAGGTAAATATTTAATTTACCAAACCAGTTATAAAATAAATAAATAAGAAAAACCAAACAAGAAGGGGCTCTACAATGACAACACATATGAGTAAACCTTACAATGTAGTAAGCCCAGTAAATAAAAAACACTTTCTCCTTTTCTATAAAAGAATGTAAAGAGGAAGAGGATTGATATATTTACAGGATGTGAAAGGCAACAGAAATAGAAGAAAAATAGAGAAGAGAAGTATCAGGTTAATAAAGATAAAAGCTTTCCTCCCAGGGTGAAGCGGGCACCATAACAAAAGATTGAAATATTTAAAATGGAATATAAACTTTTGTTAAAGAATGGCTCTAGAAAACAAGATCAATACCCATATATATATATATATAACTATATATTATATAATAATATATATAATTATATATAATATATACTAAGTATATATATATATATATATATAGCTATATATTATATATATATATATATATATAATAATATATATATATATTAATTTTGGGTTGCGCGTTTGTTGTGTCTCTACTTTTTGGGCGCTGGTTATATAGTATTATATATATATATATATATATATATATATATATATATATATATATATATATATATATATATATATATATATATATATATATATATATATATAGTAATAATAACATTATATATAGTTATAATATATATATATATATATATATACTAATATATATAATATAAATATATATTATATATTTATAGTTATATATATATATATATATATATTATATATATATATATATATAAATACTATATATAAATATATATATAACTGTATATATATATATAATATATATATATATATTATATATATTATAGTATATATATAATATATATATATTAGTATATAGGTATTATATATAATTATCACTATAATATCAATATATAATCAAAGGTGACGCACTTTCGGCTCTTAGTCCGCTCCGAGGCGGACTAAACCAGAATAGTGCGGCTAGAAGAGGTGCGGAGACTCAGGAAATTAGTCGACTTCACGTGCGGACGCAAAAAATGTTTCGCCTTTTGTTCCGGCACTTTTTGAAAAATGAAAGTATGGTTTACTTATTAAGAATGCTTATTGGTTATAATAAAGAAATATAACTTTTATTTTAATTTTATACACTAATAGTATACTTTTAGTCTAAGACATTGTTTTTAATAATTAAACATCCAAACTAATCTCAACCTCCTTATGGTAACCCTATATATGATAAATTAAGATTTAATTGATTTTATAGACTGAATGGCTAGTACCCTCATCTATAACTTTAATAATTATATTATTTCTATACATGCTAGGGCAATATCTACATCAAATTCTGTGTAAAAACCCAATATTTATATATATATATTATATATATATATATATATACTATATATACTTATATATATATATATTATTATTATATATATACATATATATATTCCGTAAATATATATATATATATATAATATATTATATATATATATATATATAGTATAAGTATTTAGATAGTATATATAGTATTATATACGTAATATTATATATATATTATATATGCTATATATATATATATATGCAATATATATATATATACTATATATATATTATAGTAATTTATATATATATATATTAACTATTAGTATATATTATATATTTATAGTATATATATAATGTATAGTGTAATATATATAAGTATCATATATATATAAGTATATTTATAATATATATATTATTATATATATTATAATATAATTATATTATATTATATAATATAATTATACTATACTATATATATATTATATATATATATAGTATATTAAGATTCTGCCGAACCTGTATAGTATATATAATATATAATATATATAGTATATATATATATATATAATATATAAATATATAATATAAATAATTAATATATATATATATATACATAATATATATTATATATATATCTATATTAATATATAATATATATATATATATATATATTAAGTATATATATATATATAATAATAATGTATATATATATATATATATATATATATTATTATATATATATATATATATATATATATATATAAGTTATTATATATATAATATATTATATATTTATAGGTTATTATAGTTATATATAAGATATATATATACGTATATATATTATAGTTATATATAGTATATATATATATATATATCTATAGTATAATATAATATATATTATAGGTATATATATATTTGGGTTTACACAGATTATATTAATATATAATATTATATATTTATTATATATATAATATATATATAATATAATATATATAATAAATATAATATAAGATATACATATATAATATTATATATATATATATATATATATTCTATTATATAATTATATATAATATATATAATAATAATATTATATATAGTATATAGTATATATTATAAATATATTAATATTATAATTATATAATATATATATATATATATATATTATATATATATTATATATATAATATAATATATATACTACTTATATATATATATATATACTATTATATATGTAAATTAATATATATATATAAGTATATATATAATATAGTATATATATAATAATATATATATATATACCTATATATATATATAATATATAGTATATAATATATTCATATTATAAATTATATATAGTATATAAGTATATATATACTATATATATATATATAATAACTTACGCCATAATATATATATATAGGTATAGTATACTTATTATATATATATATTACCGTAGATGATACGTAGCATTAGCATCGACTCTGCAGCGTCGAGGCTGCTCATCGATTCTAACTAAAATCTGGACGAAATAGACTCGCTAGGTGACGGGTGGTCAAAATATTTTCAAAGTGGCAGAATCATTTAGGTGAGGACCTTAAATTAGGAAATGACTGCTGGAAGCGAACACCACAACACTCCTCTACCAAGGACATCTTTCGCCTTTCAACAAGGCAGAATTTGTTGAACTTGCTCATAAATATAATACACCTCTCCGCTAGTTATCTGCTAGGCTCGTTAAGAGCGACATATTTATGTATGGTGGGAGTTTTAGAGGAGAGGGTTCAGCCTTAACTGCTTTTATTTAAAAACCTGTTTGGAAGTCACACAGACGGTGGCGGACGCTGCGGACTTGCGATAGGCCGGAGGTTTGATGGCTGAATACGGTGCGGAAGGAGCGCTAGTGGATCTAGTACGTTTCTCGAAGTGCGGAGGTGCCTAGCGGACTACCCTAAATGAGCGGGGTGCATATATATGAGATATATATTATATATATATTATATATATTATAATTATATATATATATATTATACTATATACTATAAATTATGATATAATACTAATTATATATTATATATATATAGTATATTATAATACGGTATAATCATATTATATATATATTATATACTATATAGTTATATATATATAATTAGTACTAGTATATGTTGATATATATTAGTATATATAGTATCACCATATATATATTTAATATATAATTAATATATATATAGTATATACTATAGTATATATATATTCTAATCTATATAATATTATATATACTATATTATAGTATATAAATATATATATATATAATATATATATATATATAATAGTTATTATGTATATAAGATATTATATAAGATATATGTATATATATATTATTAGTAGGTGACCGGAAGTAGTGTTTCGTTAGGAGTATCTTCTCAATATGAAAGGTGTAGGCGTTAGTATAAAAGTTATGTCTATGAAGCCCCGTGAGAAATATCGCGTCTGGCGTTCTGTATATTAGTCTAGATATCGGAGTAGAGGATATGCTATATTACGGATGCAGACTGTATATTGATATGCTTTAGCGTATCGAGAGTCCAGTGGGTCATGTAGACATTAAGATTTGATGTAGTGACTATCGTATCTTGAGTGGTTTACCACAGACACTATTCATATACTGTATATTATATATTATATATTATATATATAATACTATGTATATACATTTATATATATTTATATATATAGTATAAAATATATATAATATATATATTAATATAGTATTATATATAGTATATATAATATTATATATATTGTATATATATATTATATTACTATATATAAATATATATATATATATTAATATATATTCTAATATATATAATATATAATATATATTCCTAGATATATATATATATATATTACATATATATAAATATATTACTATATACTACTATATATAAGTATATATATAATATATATACTAATTTGAGTATATGGAAGAGAAGAAATTTTTTTTCAATTGCAGCAAGACTATAAAACACAAACTAACTATCCTTTTTGACGTGAGTTCGTTAAACAAATCATAAATTCGATTTAAAACAATAAAAGATGCCAAAAAAAGATGCAAAGCAAAAAAAAAAATAAAAAAAAAAAAAATTTCAAAATTCATAAAAATTTTTATTTTACTGCTTG
>JABUQX010022835.1:77500-78551 GCA_015478945.1 Trachelipus rathkii
AGGTGAGAAGGGGGATGTTATGTCGTGGATTGTGTTGGGTTAATGTTGAGTTTCAATATAATTAGTATATTCGGGGCCAGTTTGCTTTTTGTAGTTAGTGTAATGTTATGTTTTTTTTTTGGGGGGGGTGATGGGGGGAGTTTAGTAGGGAAATAAGAATAGAAGGTGGTCCGATTTGTAGGTCAGTAAATAGTGTCCCAAGTAAGTACGTGGTGGAAGAGAAGGGGGAACAAAATGGTGAACGTCCTGGGGAAGTTGGGGATTGTTTGGCTTGGGGCAGGGGATTCGGGTGAGGGAGGTGTTTTGAATAAAGATATTTAAGGGATTCTAGTTTCGTTAAGGATATGGATTGCCTCGGTGGTCGTATTGATGTTAGGCCCCCGAATGTGTCTTTTGCTGTGTTGGTCGAGTCGGTACATCCGCGCTGCGGTCAGAGGGTAGTCTTTTGTACCAGGCAGTGTGGTGAGCATTAAAGTCTCCTCCGAGGATGAGGTTTGGGTATGTGGATAAGGGTGTTAGGGGGGGTGTGAGGTTATTGGAGGGGGGTTTGGGGAAGTGGGGTGGCGAATATAGAGATTGATGATATTATAGGTGGTCTTATTCAAAAGGATGGGACAGCCAGAGATTGGTGATTTTATTAGTGCGTTGTTGGCCTAAATACACGATGTATATATTTTTGTCATTATATGATTATTCATCACACAAGCCGAACTTGATTTCCGCTTCAACGCAGGGGTAAATGGTGGTGATAGTGCAGGGCTCTACCACCTAATGTGGCAATCATTTTCCTTCATCTGGTCCCACCATATCACTCCTCCATTCCTTTCTAATCTCTTCTCTTTCCTTCTCTTTCCAATCCATCCCTCTCTCTTCCAGCATTTCCTTTATTCCATCCATCCATCTTCTTCTTGGTCTCCCCCTTCCTCTCTTTCTATTCCCTCCGCCTCCCAAACTCTCCTAACCACCCTCTGTTCCTCCATTCTCTCCAGGTGTCCAAACCATCCTAACATTCCCTTCTCCGCTCTTCTCACCAAACCATTCTTCCAATCAC